>AWOL01S0073369.1:0-85356 GCA_000715115.1 Nicotiana otophora | reverse complement strand
CGCTCGGGCCGAGTATGGTACCGGGTGCCGGCCACGTCCTTTCAGGTTTGGGGCGTGACATTAACATCGTCCCCTGGGGAACGTCGACACCACCGATGATCATGTTAATGACGTGCTGAGGCTCCTCCTGCTAGATCTGCTTACTAGAATCTCTATTTCTGAAATGGTTTTTGGCTCGATCACTATGGGTTTTGGCTCGATCACTCAGGAATTCCCGCAGATGTCCATTGCTGAACAACCAAGCTACTTCTTCTCTCAATTGACGACAATCTTTTATTCTGTGGACGTGAGTGCCCTTTGGGCTGGATCGGATTGTAGAGGTCGAGGCCACTTGGTATCTTTAATGCGTCCGATGGCACTTCCTTAGGCCCGATGGGCATATCGAAACCATTTTTGCTCATGAGTCCTCGGTTATTTTGACCTCAATTGCTTATCCTTTCACTCATCACAGGGTTTCGTCCAGACCTGTTACCCCTACGATCACCATTGTATGGTTGATACTTATTTCTACTTGACCTTGGTTCACAGTCAATGTCTCTTTTGGATCTGTCACTAGCTTGAACGGGATAAACAGACCCAGAAGGGGCCCCAAGATGATAATCTTCGACCCTAAATTTTGATTGATACTGGTTATGCACATCGGCCCAAGTTACAGCTGGATATTCTACCAGATTTTGCTTCAACTGCTGCGAAACCAATGAGCTTCGAGTATTAAGTCCTTGGGAGAAGGCCTGAACGACCCAATCGTCCGCCACCAGTGGCAGGTCCATCCATTCCATTTGAGATCTTTACACGAACTCCCTGAGCATCTCGTTATCTCTTTGCTTTACCTTGAAAAGGTCTGACTTCCTGGTCTCGATCTTGATGGCTCCGGCGTGCACTTTTACAAAAGCATCTACAAGCATATCAAATGAGTCAATATTGGGGGTAAGTTGTGATACCATATCATAGCTCCTTTTGACAAGGTCTCTCCGAACCTTTTCAGCAGGACAGATTCAATCTCATCATCTTCCAAGTCGTTCCCCTAGATGGCGCACGTGTATGAGGTCACATGTTCATTTGGATTAGTTGTTCCGTTGTACTTAGGAATTTCAAGCATGCGAAACTTCTTTGGGATCGGCTTCGGAGCTGCGCTCGGAGGAAAAGGTTTTTGAACAAATTTTTTGGAATCTAGGCCTTTCAGTAGCGGTGGTGCTCCGGGGATATGGTCAACCCTGGAGTTGTAGATCTCCACCTTCTTGTCGTTGGCTTCGATTTTCTTTTCTCCTGTTTCTACCCGTTTTGTCAATTCCTTGAGCATCTTTATTATCTCAGGATTGGTCCCGGGTTCAGCTTTATTTGGCCTATTTGTGGACGGTTCATGAGTGTTTTCTCGGGATGGTTGGGGCTCAACTCTACTGGGAGCGCGGCTTTGGTTTTGCAATTGGGCTATCGCTGCCTGCTGAGCCTGTAATATTTCGAATATCACCCGCAAGTTGATCCCATCTCCTTCATCGTTATGTGTATTTCGGGCTACCGATCGAACTCCCCCGCAGACGCTGTTCTCAAGATCGGTAGGCAAATTCGCGTTAATGGCCACATGTGAGTTGGCGTCGGTTAGGTCCGCGGCCGGAATTTTATTGGGATCGGCAGGGGACACCTCTTACCGAACACCATATTGTTATTCTCGCCATGGTGGCCAGACTCAACATCCGTGTTTAGAAGGGCAGATTGGCAGTTCGACATTTTAAACTTAGACCTGAAATCAAAGACACTTCAAAGAACAAGTGTGAAGTTGGGTGTGTTATGGAAATTTGTATCAAATTACCACTATTATCCTTAGTTCCACGGTGGGTGCCAAACTGTTTACCCTCAAAATCGGATAATAACTAAATTTATAAGTGATTTTAAGGATATGCGAATTAATTTGATACAAAATGATAAATTGAGTTAGAATGGACAAGTAACGATACACTAAATTCAAACCACGCAGGGAGGATGATTCCAGTCTTAGTGCAACATTCACCCTCGATCGGGGCTCACAGTGGACAATTTTGATGAACGAGAGAAAAAGCTTACAATAACAGTGAAAATAGTAGTATGTTGCTTTGGAATGCATGTTACAATGTGTCTAATGAATTATCAGACCCCCCTTTATATAGTAGGGGAATCATACTCTAAGTACAATTCCATAAAAGGTAAAAAACTCTTCTGTTTAACTGATTGTCGGTTCTTCATCAATACGTGCTGAGATCCACGCCGTGATATCCGACTGGTCGCGGATATTACGGCCTTCTATTGGTCGTTCTTGATTACCCGGCAATGTTCTCCGAAGTCTTTCAGGATTTGGATCGATCTCGAATCATAACCTAGGTATTCTCGAGGGCATGCATCGTGCCCCCGGATTCCGACTCGATGAGACCTTTGCTTCGATTCCGATCCTTCGCAATCATATCTCGAGCTCGTTTTATCTTATTGGAGGTCGGAGTGTATCATGAGCTCGGTTTTTACCCGTATACATACATTATTGCATTATTTTTTCAAATAAATAGAAGTGTCCAGTGTGATTTGGTCCGTTTGTTGAATTCGTTGAAGTTCTGTAATTTGTAGTGCTGCTATCACAGAATAGTTATTCTGTTCTATCTTTTGAGGAATTAATCCAAAAACCTTGGGCAACAGAGAAGGGATTAAATTTCTTAAGGACACACAAGCAACTTGTGGAAATTATTTTCTGTTTTGTTTATTGAACTAACGTTTCTTTGTTTCTTTGATTATCTGATTTTGAACACAATTTACTAACAATCTTAAGGAATTTAAATTATTGTCGTTTGTCTGCCATATATTAAGAGAAACTGGAGAAGCGATTTGTGTCCTCGGCGGAATCGGAGTGTTGTATTCGCGGTTACTTCTTGTATTTTCACGCAAGTTGTCGCCATACTAATTTACTGCCAGTTATTGGGCCATATGATCATGTAGTGGCATGAAAACAATTTGCTAACAGAAGTGATTGGTATCACTCAAATTGGTGTGGAAAGACAAAAGTCGATCATCATATGTATGAAAAACTTTTAAGTTTGTGGAATTCTGAGCATTCTCAAGTATACCAACTACTGTTTTTGAAGTCCTCGGGTATTCAACCGAGTGCAAAAAGGTTTTGTTTCAAGAATTATTTGATGAAGTTGATTGATTTTACTTGACAAACAGTAAAAGAATGGTGAAAACTATTTACTGTTGTGAAAAACGAATAACTTGATGAATTCTATCGTTGTATTCGCTGTTATTTTAATATTTTGAAAAGTGCGATATATTTGACCATGATGGTTGAGACATGGAGAAAGCAGTGGAGATTAACTGAAATTGCGGCTCTATTCCATCTCGTGAAACTTCTCGTTACGTGATACTCAGAGACGGGGAAGGGACTTTCAACTTTGGAACAAGTCCCTGATTGTGCAGAGAAGGAAAAAAATATGGTAATTGAAATTGTTTTATTCAGTACATAAAGATCGAAAAAGATGTCAGAGGAAACGTTTGTTACCGGATCAATATTTCAAGGAGAATTTATCCATTTTGGTTAAGGACTTGATCTTGAGAACAACAAGACAAATAAATATTTGGACCAAACAACGCTGCTAATCGTTGCATTTTTTCAAAGTTGAATTGAAAAAAAAAAACTGAAGAGTAAAGTCAACTTGAGAAAAATGAATAAAGAAGAAAGCGACAATAAATTCAGATAATGATTACGAACCGATTTTTTAAATCCAGAAATTTGAGAGGTGCGAATGCTGTTTGGAAGGATATTTGTTTTGAGTCAGCAATGCAAGTCAAAGATATCTACGCTAGAGTGCCATTTGACCGATAAAAAGTTGTCTTCAAATGTGTCAAATGACATGGTTTTTCGGCCATTGCTTGGAGTGATCGAAACTGTTTGGCGATAAATCGGGTTCTAAATTTCTTTACTTTACTCATCTTAAATTATTTTTCTATTCTTTGTAATTTGTGGTGCATACGCTCCTCAGGTAGGTTTGGACCAGGAGGTCAAGAAGCGATTCTGGGAGGATTTGGACGAGATGGTGCGTAGTATCCCGCACACAGAGAAGCTGTTCATTGGCGAAGATTTTAATGGCCATATTGGGGCTAGTGCTAGGGGTTATGATGATGTGCATGGCGGGTTCGGTTTTGGGGATAGGAATGAGCGAGGTAATTCACTATTGGATGTTGGATAGCTAACTCGAGTTTTCCGAAGAGGGAAGAGCACCTGGTCACTTTCCGGAATTCAATGGGCAAGACTCAGATTGATTATCTTCTCTGCAGGAAATGCGATAAAGGTCTGCGCACTGATTGCAAGGTCATCCCAAGTGAGCACCTCACAACCCTACATAGGCTCCTAGTTATGGATCTCGAGATCAAGAGGAGTAGGAAGAAAAGGACGGTGTACAAGCAACCTAAGATCAAGTGGGGTAACTTGACCAAGGACAAAGCTCAGGAGTTAGGGGAGAAGTTATTGATGCGGGCCTGGGTGAGTAGGGGGGACGCGTCTAGTATGTGGTTCACGACTGCGAATTGCATCAGGGTTGCTGCTAGAGAGGTCTTCGGGGTCACGAAGGGCTCTCCCGAGGCTCATAGAGGGGACTGGTGGTGGAATGGAGAGGTCCAAGGTAAAATGAAAACTAAGAAAGCTGCTTATTTGAAGCTAGTAGAGAGTACAAACGAGGAGGAAAAAAGGTCCTATCGGGAGTGTTACAGAAAGGCAAAGAAAGAGGCAAAGTTAGCAGTTACGACGGCTAAAAATACGGCGTTTGCTCGTTTGTACGAGGAGCTCGGGGGTAAAAGTGGGGACAAGAAGTTGTACCGGTTGGCCAAGGTAAGGGAGAGAAAGGCCTGTGACTTAGACCAAGTCAAGTGCATCAAGGATGAGGATGGAAAAGTATTGATGGACGAGGAACTTATTAGGAGAAGATGGCTGACATACTTTCATAAACTGTTGAATCAGGATGGGGATAGACGCTTTGTGCTGGGTGAGTTGGAGCACTCCGAGAGCCGGCGGGATTTTGGTTACTGTAGGCGGATTACGGTAGAGGACGTGGAAAGGACGATCCGTAAGATGTACAGGGGCAGAGTGACGGGGCCAGACGAAATCCCGGTGGAATTCTGGAAAAGCGCGGGGCGAGCAAATTTAGAGTGGCTCACTAGGCTGTTTAATGTTATTTTTAAGACGAAGAGGATGCCCGAAGAATGGAGGTGGAGCACGATGGTTCCTCTTTACAAGAATAAAGGTGAAATCCAATATTGCAATAATTATACGGGTATCAAGCTGTTGAGTCACACTTTGAAGGTTTGGGAGAGGGTAGTGGAGGCCAGGGTGAGGTGGTATGTGTCTATTTCTGAGATTCAGTTTGGATTCATGCCGGGGCATTCGACTACAGAAACGATTCATCTGGTTAGGAGATTAGTTGAGCAGTATAGGGAGAGGAAGAAGGACTTGCATATAGTATTTATTGACCTTGAGAAAGCGTACGATAAAGTTCCGAGGGAGGTCCTATGGAGGTGTTTGGAGGCTAGTGGCATTCTGGCAGCGTATATTCGGGTGATTAAGGATATGTATGATGATACTAAGACTCGGGTGAGGACTGTGGGTGGGGACTCGGAACATTTCCCTGTGGTGATGGGGTTGTGCCAGGGATCGACTCTTAGCCCGTTTTTATTTTCCTTAGCGATGGATGTACTGTCGGGACACATCCAATGGGAGATGCCTTGGTGCATGCTATTTGCCGATGATATACTATTGATTGACGAGACGCGAAACGGAGTTAACTCGAGGTTGGAGGTTTGGAGACAGACCTTGGAGTCTAAAGGTTTCAAATTGAGTAGAACCAAAACAGAATACTTGGAGTGAAAATTCTGTGACGGGACCCATGAAGCAGATGTAAAGGTAAAGCTTGATGCTCAAGTTATCCCCAAGAGAGCGAGTTTTAAGTATATCGGGTCTATTATCCAAGGTAACGGGGAGATTGATGAAGATGTCGCACATTGCATTGGAGCGGCATAGATGAAGTGGAGTCTCGCTTCCGGTGTTTTATGTGATAAGAACGTGCCGCTAAGACTTAAGGGCAAGTTTTATAGAGTGGTGGTTCGACCGGTTATGCTGTATGGATTTGAGTGTTAGCCAGTCAAGAACTCCCACATCCAGAAGATGAAAGTAGCAGAGATGAGGATGTTGAGATGGATGTGTGGGTGTACCGGGAGAGATAAGATTAAGAATGAAGTTATCCGAGACAGAGTGGGAGTAGCCTCCGTGGAGGACAAGATGTGGGAGTCGAGGCTGAGATGGTTCGGACATGTTAAGAGAATAAGCATTGATGCCCCTGTTAGGAGATGTGAGAGATTGGCCATGGAGAGTTTGAGAAGAGGTCGAGGTAGGCCTAAGAAGTACCGAGGAGAGGTGATTAGACAGGACATGGTGATGCTTCAGCTTACTGAGGACATGACCCTTGATAGGAGGGTGTGGAGGTCGAGGATTATAGTTGCTCACCGATAGTCTTAGTAGCACGCTTGTCCCTTCATATTCTTAGATTTTTATTACGTTATGTGGTTTGTTTGCCTCAGGTATTATATCTCTTGTTGCTAGTATTTGGTACTACTTATCCTTTATATCTCCCTTTTTCTTTTCTCTTCCCCCTTTCTTCCTTTCTTGCTATCCACTTCTTCTTATTACCCTTCCTGAGCCGAGAGTCTATTAGAAATAGCCTCTCTACCTTTTAGGTAGGGGTAATGTCTGCGTAAAGACTACCCTCCCCAAACCCCACCTGGTGGGAACATACTGGGTTTGTTGTTGTTGTTGTTGTAACGACCTGACCAGTAATTATGAGCTCTAGCACGTCGTTTAGTGGTTTGAGGCCTTGAGTAGTATCACTTCATGTTTTATGACTTTTATGCGTAGTCGAAATTGCATTTCAGGAAGTTCGGAGTTGATTCGGAAGGAAAATTCTCAATTCGAAAGCGTTAAGTTGGAAGAGCTAACCAAGATTTGATTTTTGAGTAAACGAACTCGGAATCAGGATTTGAAGGTTCCAATAGTTTTGAATGATGATTTGGGACTTGGGTGTATGTTCAGGTTGAATATCGGGTGGTCCGGATGTATTTCGGCGCTTATTGTTGAAAGTTGACATTTTGAAAGTTTTAGAATTTCCCAAATTTGATTTGAAGTTGACTTTGGCTTTATAGATGTCCGTTTGGAATTCCGAGCCTTGGAATAGGTTCGTATCATGATTTATGACTTGTACGGAAACTTTGGCGTCATTCCGGAATGTTTAAATATGATTCGGACACGTTCATCAAAGTTTGAATGTTTAAAAGTTGAAAGAAGGATTTTTATCGTCGATTTGTGGTTTTGATGTTATTCGTGGCGTTTCGAGCCTTTGGATAAGATTAGTTAATGTGTTTGGACTTGTTGGCGTGATTGGACAGGGTACCGGGGGCCTCAGGTGTGATTCGGGGTGGTTTCAGACCATTTCATCTTGTCTTGAAACTGCTAGTTTCTAGTGTCAGATTTGTTCATCGCAATCACAATGATAGGCTAGCGATCGCGTAGTGTTGATTAGGAGTTGGGTGAACTTGTTCTTCGCGACCGCATATGGGGGCTCACGATCGCGATGTTGGTCAGCTGGTTCATCACGTTTTCATGGAAGGAGTCGCGAACGCGATGTGGTAGCAAGGTGGCCTAAGTTTTTAAGGCCGTTCTTCGCGATCACATGGATTTGTTCTCTATAGCGTAAGGTGTTGGTCTGAGGTATGAAGGTTTGGCCTTCGCATTCGCGGAGCTAGTCTCACGTTCGCATAGGTTGTTCAGGCAAAGATTCGCGATCGCTTTTCATTGGTCGTGTTTGCGTAGAAACAATCTGGGGCAAGGCTGACTTAGCCTTCGCGATCGCGAGGGTACTTCCGCAATCGCGAAGAGGAAGGACCTGGGCGAACTTGATTTTTATACGGAATTTGGCTAATTTCTCTCTCATTTTCACTTGGTTCGGCGATTTTTGGAGTTCTTGGAGGGGCGATTTCATCATTCATTAGGAGGTAAGTTATTCCCACTTGTTGTAAGTTAAATAAATGAGTTATATATGGATTCAAACATGAAAATTTGTAGAAATTGTGGGATTTTAGAAGAATATTTGACAACGAAATGGGACATGGAATTGGGAATAAATTATATATTTGAATTTGTGATGTTATGGGTAATGTTTATTTTCGAAAACTTTCGGAATCCAGGCACGTGGACTCGAGGGTTGACTTTGTTGACTTTTCGAGCGGAGTTTGGAATTGTTATAAATTGATTAATTATGAGTGTTGGAGAATATTTTTATTGGTTTGCATGATTATTTGACTAGTTGTGGATCGATGGGCATTGGTTTGAGGTCCTAGAGAGGCGTTGGAGCCTATTATGAAACTTCGGAGCGAGGTAAGTCTCCTGTCTAACCTTGTGAGGGAGAATTTACCCCGTAGGTGTTATATTTATTACATGACACATGTTGTGAGAGCTACACACGTATGAGGTGACGAGTGTTTGTGCGTATGTTAGAATTCCTAATTATATCTGGGTAGACTTAGATTCACGCCATGCTTTAGTTATACTATTTGAGTTATGTTTTCCTGTTTAATTACTTTAATTCGTATTATGACGTGAGACTAGACTCGCGCAGACTAATGGACTCGCTATTTTAGATATTTGATGAGCTACTTGATTAGCCGTAGAAATTGTACTTCTCTTACGAATTTCTCCCGCATTGTGCGTATTCATCGGAAAGGTTCTCTTGAATTCCATAACTCACATATATATGTGAGTGGGGTCAAAGACTCGTAAAATCTTCATACTTATAGAATCAGGCCGTTCGCCTCAGCAGGATATTATAACACACTCTTATGGTATCGGGTCGTTCGCCTCGGCAGTATCACATATCATATTCTTATGGGATCAGGCCGTTTATCTCGGCAGTTCTATGAAACACTCCTATGGGAATGGGCAGCTCGCCTTGGCAGAATCATGAGAAATACTTGATAAGGAGTCCGCATTCTCACGAGTTTCCTGACTTGAGATGTGACCTTTGATTTGGCATTGACTATTAGGTATTCCATTTCAGGAGGTATCCGATAATTTAGGACTTTGTGTTCATTGTTCAGCTGTAGACCGTATTATTTGCCTATATCTGTAATCATTGTTTACTTACCATGTTTCATACTTGTCTACTTTATTATATTTGATTTACTGGACCACTAGTAAGTATCAATATCGACCGCTCGTCACTAGCTTTTCAGAGTTAGGCTAGATACTTACTAAGTACGCGTTGATTTACGTACTCATGCTGCACTTCTGCACTAAATGTGTAGGATCGGACAGGTTCATTTGGGCGCGTAGGCGCAACTGCTGAGGGGACTTTATGGTGAGTTGCATTCCATGCTACGATTCGTAGCACACAAAGTCTCCATCATAATTATTTACTTTATCTTGTCCATCTTGTATTCCAGACGGATGTTGTATTGTTATTGTATTTAGATGCTCATGCACTTGTGATACTGGTTTTTGGGATGTTCTAGAATTTGTTTATGGTTTGCTTTACATTGACACACTTTTACTTTATATTTTAAATTAAATTATACATATCTACGATTTTTAATGCATTGATTTCTCTATCTAATAAGATTCATGAATTCAAGCATAATAAAATGAATAATTAAGTTGGTAGTTCACTGTTGGCTTGCTTAGAGACGACGTTGGGCGCCATCACGACCTACAGTTGGTTTTGGGTCATAACAGCTTGGTATCAGAGCACTAGGTTCACTTAGGTCTCACGAGTCATGAGCAAGTCTAGTAGAGTTTTGCGGATCGGTACAGAGACGTCTGTACTTATCTTTGAGAGGCTACATGGTTGTTAGGAGAGCTTTCCTTCCCCGATTCCTTGTCATGCGACTTGATTTCATTGAAGCTTATGCGTTCGGTTCCTTCCTACTCATTCGTACGTGACGTCAGGCATTTGTTATCAGTTGAGCACCGACGAGTTGTGAAGATGCTACAGATGCGGTGCATGATGCTTTTCCCTATGAATGCGGGCGAACCATTATCGTCACCTTGTGGAGGAGTTTTCTGCCATTTCAGCCCAGTGTTGGTGTTGCCTACAGTCGAGATTTGATATTTTTGAATTTGGTGGAATTCTTGTTAACATTGTGGTGTCGCCGTCCTTGATTGAATGCATTAAGGCTTATCGGCATGTTGGTCTTCATTTGTTTGCCTCTGGGCACGGTGGTGTGAGATGGAACCTAAGAGGAAGTTATCAGAGATGGCTGTGTGTTGCGACTTCAGGATCAAATCGGCGTTTCCAGTGTTGATGGTTCGAGGGAGATGATCCTTGAGGTGGTTTCTATGCTTAGGAATTTTGAAGGTGACGAGAAGGGCTTGATTGGAATGTAGGAAAATGTGAGTATTCGATCATTGTTTTGGATGCAATATGGCTTCGAGTTTCAAACATATTATTGGACCTTCGGGTGATGTTAATGAATGAAAGGAATCTTACGACCGGCGGATCAGTGTGGAACCAGGGAGATTAATTGATTTCATGATGGATAAAATTATAGCAATGACGTTGGAGGAGGTCGATATGATGTTACACAGGTGGGCTATCTTCTGTGAGCAGGTTAGCGGTTGTGTAGTTTTGATGAGGTTCCTACGAAGAGCTCTACTTTTTGCCTAACATGGGATACATGTATTGTGATGTTAGCTTGGGTCGCTTAAAGAAGACGGTATGACCCCTAGGAGGTTGAGCGTGTGATGCTGGCTGATAATTCAAGATGTGTTATGATTGGTGCAACAAGAGCTTGCGAGAAGTTGGCCGACTAATGGTGTGGGATCATGGTAACTGGGAAGAATTCATTGTGGGGTCTGGATCTATATGATTGTAGCGTAAAGCTAAGTGGGAGAGCCCAATGTCTACGATTGGGTCACGTGGTTGTGTGCCTGTGCAGTTTCTAGTTATCAGTGCATTGGTGTATTAGTTATGACCAAGAGGAGAAAAACATATAGGGTATTTTGGACAAGGAATTTGATGTATATGTGCTATATTTCACCTTATCGATTCATGTGCAGATGTTGGGTATGACTCATAATTTATGCTTCTTGTGGATGTGATGTGCAAGGAAAAGAATTCATCTAATTTCTTCTTCGGAGTGGGTGACTCTCAAAAATGGTACTAGTGGATTCGAGATTTAAGATGTGGTGCGTAAATATTTTCGGGCTCATTATGTGGATGAGGATTCGAGTTTTGCGGCAGAGTGTGAAGGGTACTTGGAAAATTTCTATGTTATCATCGGGTCTGTAGTGCGGTGTTAGGAAGATGGAAAGGAAACAACTTCGTATTCGCAAAAGATCTTTCGGAATAGGTGTATCAGTAGGAGATACTATTGAGTGCAGAAGGAGGATATGAGATGGCTTATGGGTATTGAGACGATGTGGTCACGTGATTTGGGTCACTCGGGATGAGTGCTGTTTGAGGTCCGTTGAGTATTTGAATAGTGCTATTATTTCGAAGGCAAGTCGAGAGTAAATTGGAAGAAGTTGAGTTAGTTAGTAATGGTTTGAATCAGCAAGGTTGTGTAAATGATCAGTTCCTTCGGTGTGGTAAGGCTATACAAGTGATTTGTGGCTGTACGTGCGGACTTTACAGCGCCCGTGATTTGATTGATTTGGAGGTATCTGATCCTGATGGCTTGGCTATGTGTGAATGGATCCCGGAAGAGTTATGGCTATTTAGACCACGACTTGTGGTTTGCATTTATGCGATTATGGGAAGTTGGTTATGGGTGGCGATTCTTCTTCTGAAATGAGTTAAGTGAAAGGTTTTGAGTCGATGAAGTGTTAACTCTACTGATGATTCAGGAGATTATGATGAAATTCTTATACTTTCACGTAGCAGCATAATATATGCAGTGAGCTGTATGGATATTGAAAGTTGAGGATCAGGGTTGCGGTTCAGTATTGATAAAAATGTCACGAGATCGGAAGAGCGAGGGGAAGATTTTTGATGTTCAGAGTATGCTGGCGCTATCTTAGTATCGCCTGAGAACGATGTTCTGTGTAAGAGGCATTGTGTGATGTGTCAGCCATTAATGTGGTAGAGATTGAACTCAGGTATGGAGATTCTAGTACTGTCGCTGATGGGAGAGTTTATGTCTGAGAGGCGCCCTATTTCTTTGCTTGCAGACTGTGGAAGTTTGTTCCTGATTTGACGGTTGATCGTATGTGTCATGGATATGGTTAGTGTGGATCTTTGGGAGGTTATAGAACCACTTGGGGATAATCGAAATCGGCTTGAGGTTCATTGGTAGGCCTAATATGAATGTATATTTTATACTAAATCAGATATGCTTATTCGACATAACATCGCTTGTGGACGGGTCTTCGGGCGTAGCGGATGGTATTCCTGGCGTCGTCTATTTCAAGTGCTACTCTTTTATGCCACGTGGGTTATGAGATGGCTTGATTATTCACACATGTGTTGTGGTCCTGTGTAGCTCATCATTTATTGCACCTTAGTCGAGCTCGAGTTTTGTAGCGCATGGCACTATCCTACTCCCCAAGGTTGTATTTATGCACTTGGCGTGCTCGTGGTCGATATTCGGGCATTTCATGAGTTTGAGCATTATGGCTTGATAGATATTTCCCTATTGATTGTTATTGTGGATCGGGTGGCACGCCGCCTCGGGCATCATATTTGGATCGGGTTGCTCGCCGCAACGGTATCATATTGGATCGGGTTGCACGCCACAACAGTGAGATGTTGAGTACGGTTCTTTATACTTATTCTGTGTGCCTTGTTTCTCAACTCTGAGATAGCTTCATAGTATCTGTTTGGCCGTTTTATTCGTTACATGGGCTGGATAGTTCTTTGCCAGAGTTCTCTATTCCTTATGGTTCATATTCGAGTTGTAGCTTGTTGGCGCATTGATGGCGTCATATGATATTTTAGACGATGTTTGATGTGTCTTATTGCCTGAGTAGCTTGTACTGGGCGAGACGAGGTTATTGGATCTGAGATTAGTGCGATCAGATTTATGTAAGGTATATTAAAGAGAAAATGTCATTGTTTAGTTCATAATGAGGTAATGGTTCTTTTCAAGCGGAACGACCCCATAATTTATTGATTTGGCAGGGTGCTATAAGCTTCTACGGGTCGCTTTCATCGTTGCAGTATCATGAGGGTTGGATCAGGGCTTATGCGCGTTACGAGGTATTCTACGGGCATCCTGTTATTCGGTTTGTGTCACGACCCAAACTGATGGGGCCGCGACGGGAACCCGGTACCTTACTCAACTGAGTACCAACGTAACGTATCTTCCTTATTACAACATCATAGGTAAGTGGGCCACAGGGGGCGTCATGAGATAATCAGAGAAAACATGAGGGAACACCCGACATAGAATGACCCAACCTGATATAGAAACTCATATTTGTGACATACGGCCAATGTGATCCATTATATACTTAACATATAGGCCGACAAGGCTATACAAGTATCCGTATACATGACATCTGTCTACAAGCCTCTAAGAGTACATACTTATCATAAAGATTGGGACAAAGCCCCGCCATACCAAACAATACACGTCTAAATCATACTGACCAAACAAGCAACTCCGGAGAAAATGGAGCGCACTAACATCTTATGTTGAGCTGATAGCCTACTTGGAGGACTCTCGACCTGTCTATCGGGACCTGCGGGCATGAAATGCAGCATCCCTAGGTAAAAGGGACGTCAATACAAATAATGTACCGAGTATGTAAGGAATGAAAATCAGTAAATAATAGATAATAGACATGAGAGAGACATGGAGTAAAAGACTCAACATGTATATCTGAATATCTCTGTGAATCATTTAATATTATAATGTCATGCATATGCGTATAAATGTCATACCATGCATGGGTATATGCGTTCATAACATCATCAAGCCTCTGAGGGCATCCCATCATATCATTTCGGCCACTGAGGGCAACATCATCAATGTATACCAGCTTATCAAGTGGTGGTGCGTATATAACGCCGTAATCTTTTCCCATATTCCATATACATATATGTACATACATATACGCGTATATAACGCCATCTAGTCATGGGTCAATGTACATGTATAAATGAATGAAATGCATATAAAATACGTCAATAAAATCTCTCGGAACGTCATAGGACCATTATGCCCTTGATTAATGTCATAAAATAAATTTATCAACTTACATATTTTCTGAGACCTGTGAACAAATGATAGAATAATAAGACACATGGAGAATCAAGAATATAGACACCCCTAGTATTTTTATGAATAGAGTCATTTATGAGAGTTGCGTATTTTGCTCATTTCATTTATACCATTTGGATCATGCCAAAAGAAAGAAGGGATAGCCTTAACATACCTGAGTCGATTCTCTTGACAATCCTCTAACACACGTTAATTGCGACAAAACACGAAACAAGTCGTATGAAAAGATAGAAGCAATCATGTTGCTATGCAAAGAAAATCTTGGCCGAAACCTTTTCTTAAGAACTTAGCAACAACGTTGCTATTTTGGAAAGTAAATTAACATTGCTTATGTTTCTTGGATGAGAAAGTGATTGGAATTGGAATGCTCTTACGTGCTTGACTGAAGATTTCTTTCCTTAGATGAATATATAACTAATGACTCATCTTCCTAAGACTTAAAAAAGGATCTCTTTCCTTAAATGAATAATGTGACTCATGTTACAAGACTTGCCCATATCTCTTAGGCTTGCCACCTATATTAATGACTTAAGAGTCATCTTAAGTTTTAGGGGGGGGCTGGCACGTTCTTTGCTTATCTTAGAATCTTAATTAATTACTATTATTTTATTTAACTAATTAATCCTCCACTAATCAATAATCAACCAATTACCCACATAATATAATTATCTCAAATTACATAAAATACTACTCACTTTTAATACACTTTATACACCTTACTATCATGGCCATGTGGTACCTTATATGGTACTAGTCCATAAATATCGGGTATTTTAGCTCGGGTCGTATTTTATCCCAAAATATCAAACTTCGACGAAACTCATTTTCTTTGATTTGCTTACTCTCTCCCCTTCATGAATTCACTCATTACTTGTTTGAAATAGCATAATGCTTATAATCTCAAAATAATCTCATTCCCGAACTTATGTCGGTTAACTTACGACAAAATTTTAACGTACAAAAATGCGGGATGTAACATCTCATTTCCGAGCTTTCACTAATTTATTTATGACGTACTTTCACGTACGAAAATATGGGGTGTAACAGTTTGCAGCTTTTACAGTTGGAGGATGTTATTATGGGTATACGATTTATGCGTTGCATTGTGTGGTTTAAGGATGGGTGCATGCTCATATTCGGTACAATGGGTTGAGATTGATACAATATTCGTATGTTAGAATCAGGTCTCGTAGAGAATTTCGGATGTTAGAATTTGGTTCTAAGGCTTATGGACTAAGGTAGCAGGAATCTTCAGTCTGGCTCAAGCTAATGTGCTCACATGGGTTGTGGTGGAACGGGTAGGTGAACGAGGTGTTAATCAGCGATTTTGGGCAAGTCCGTAACGGTTCTTGGCATGTTCGAGGACGAATATATGTTTAAGCGGGGGAGAATGTAACGACCCGACCAGTTGTTTTGAGCTCTAGCTCGTCGTTTGGAGGTTTGAGGCCTTGAGTAGCTTCATTTCATGTTTTATGACTTGTACGCATAGTAGGAATTGAATTTTAGGAAGTTCGGAGTTGATTCGGAAGAAAATTTCTCAATTCGAAAGCCTTAAGTTGGAACAGCTAACCAAGGTTTGATTTTTGAGTAAACGATCTTGGAATCAGGATTTGAAGATTCCAATAGGTACGTATAATATTTTTGGACTTGGACATATGTTCGGGTTAAGTATCGGGTGGCCCGGAAGGATTTCGATGCTTATTGTTGAAAGTTGGTATTTTGAAAGTTTTACAATTTTTCAAATTTGATCTGAAGTGGACTTTGGCATTATAAATTTCCGTTTGGGATTTAGACCCTTAGAATAGGTTCGTATCGTGATTTGTGACTTGTACGCAAAATTTGGCGTCATTCTAGAATGTTAAGTATGATTCCGACGCATTCGTTAAAGTTTGAATGTTTGAAAGTTGAAAGAAGGATTTTTATCGTCGATTCGTTGTTGTAATGTTATTCGTGGAGTTTCGAGCCTTTGGATATGTTTGGTTAATGTATTGGGACTTGTTGGCGTGATTGGACGGAGTCCCGGGGGCCTTGGGTGTGATTTGGGGTGGTTTTGGACCATTTCATCTTATCTTGCTGCTGATTTCTGGTGTCAGATTTATTCATCGCGATCGCAATGATAGGCTCGCGGTCGCATAGTGTTGATTGGGATCTGTGTGATGTTTTTCTTCGCGATCGCATATGGTGGCTCGTGATCGCGATGTTTGTTCAGTCGGTTCATCGCTTTCGTGTGGAAGGAGCCGCGAACGCAAAGTATTATCGAGGTGGACTGGGTTTGGAAGGCTGATCTTCGCGATCGCAGGGATTGGTTCGCGATCGCGTAAGGTGTTGTTCTGAGGCATGAAGGTTTGGCCTTCGCGTTCATGGAGCTAGGCTTGCGTTCGCGTAGGTTGTTCAGGCAAAGGTTCGCGATCGCGTTTCGTTGGTCGCGTTCGCGTAGAAGAAATCCGGGGCAAGGCTGACTTAGCCTTTTGGAGCTCTTGGAAGGGAAGTTTCATCATCCATTATGAGGTAATTCCCACTTGTTATAAATTAAATACATGAGTTATATGTGGATTCAAACATGAACTGGGAATAAATTATATATTTGAATTTTTGATGTTATGGATAATGTTTATCTTCGAATATTTTCAGAATCTGGGCACGTGGGCTCAAGGGTTGACTTCGTTGACTTTTCGAACAGAGTTGAGAATTATTATAAATTGATTAATTATCAGTTTTGGAGTATATTTTTATTAGTTTGCATGATTGTTTGACTAGTTTTGGATCAATGGGCATTGGTTTGAGGTGCTAGAGAGGCGTTGGAGCCGGTTATGAAACTTCGGAGCGAGGTAAGTCTCCTATCTAACCTTGTGAGGGGGAATTTACACCGTAGGTGTTATATTTATTACATGATACATGTTGTGAGAGCTACGCACGTATGAGGTGCTGAATGTCCGTGCGTATGTTACAATTCCTGATTATGTCCGGGTAGACTTAGATTCACGCCATGCTTAAATTGTACTATTTGAGTTCTTCTTCCTAGTTTATTACTTTAATTTGCATTATAACCTGAGACTAGACTCACGTAGACTAATGGACTTGCTATTTTAGATATTTGAAGAGCTACTTGATTAGCCGTAGAAATTGTACTTCTCTTACGTATTTCTCCCGCGTTGTGTGTATTCATCGGAAATTTTCTATTGAATTTCATAACTCACACATATATTCGTGAGTGCGGTCAAAGACCTGTAAAAGATTTATACTCTTATGGAATCGGGTCGTTCGCCTCGGCAGGATATTGTAACACAGTCTTATGGGATCGGGCCGTTCGTCTCGGCAATAACACGTATCATATTCTTATGGAATCAGGCCATTCGCCTCGACAGGATTATATATCACACTCTTATGGTATTGGGCCGTTCGCCTCGACAGTTCAATGAAAAACGCTTATGGGATCTGGCCGCTCGCCTCGGCAAAATCGTGCGAAATACTTGATAAGGAGTTTGCGTACTCATGAGTTTCCTGACTTGAGATGTGACCGTTGATCTGGCATTGACTATTACGTATTCCATTTGAGGAGGTATCCGATAATTGAGGACTTTGTGTTAATTTTTCAGCTGTAGACCGTATTATTTGCATATATTTGTACTCATTGTTTACTTACTATGTTTCATACTTGTGTACTTTATTATATTTGATTTACTAGACCACTAGTAAGTGTCAATACCGACCCCTCGTCACTACCTCTTCGGGGGTTAGGCTTGATAATTACTGGGTACGCGTTGATTTACGATCTTATGCTGCACTTCTACACTAAATATGCATGATCTGACAGGTTCATTTGGTGGTCATTTGGGCGCGTAGGCCCAACTACTGAGGGGACTTCATGATGAGCTGCATTAAATGCTACGATTCATAGCATACAGAGTCTCCACCATAATTATTTACTTTATCATATCTATCTTGTATTCCAGACAGATGTTGTATTGTTATTGTACTTCCTAGTACATGCTCATGCACTTGTGACACCGTATTTTGGGATGTTCTAAAATTTGTTTATGGTTTGCTTTACATTGACACACTTTTACTTTATATTTTATTTAAATTGTACGTATGTACGAATTTTAATGCTTTGATTTCTCTATCTAATAAGATTTATGATTTTAATAATAATAATAATATGAATAATTAAATTGGTATTTCACCGTTGGCTTGCTTAACGACGAAGTTGTGCGCTATCACGACCTATAGTGGGTTTTGGGTCGTGACATGTGGACTCAATTTCTATAAATGTTAGGATAGATAATTGTTAAATGATGATCTCAAAATATATTCCATTTGCATGCCAATGATTAGAAATAATATATGGTTAAAGGATATTTTTTGTTATTCCATTTACTAAATAAAATCGATTTGTTGGTATAAATTTTGCTAGTATGCATGAAACCATATAGATGAAGTATATAAGGTTGTAAGTGTATGAGTTATGCTTACATCAGTACTAGAAAATTATTTTAATATCATGAAGATGTTATTTTATATGTATATTATTTTGGAATCAATATAGATATACATATGTTAGTTTGATAAGAATAATATATCAAACTGTTGAAATGTTTAGGGGTTATAATAGTTTAATTGGAAAGCTGTTTGAAAAGAAAATTAAAATGCTTGTGATTTCTACCCCTATTCTGGAGACTAAAATCCTCTTAATTTTCTACTCCCGTTATGGAGACTAAAGTCTTCGTAATCTTCTACTCATTTGTTGAGATTAAAATCTTAGTGACTTTCTACTCTAATTTGTTACTCGGTTTGAAGATTAAAAATTTCACTGTTTATTAGATCCGATTGTGTCTGATATTACTCGGTTTGAAGATTAAAAACATCACCATTTGTTAATTGTGGTTGTGTCAGATTGGTTTGAAGAAATATATTTGGAATATTGCATTATTCATCAAACAACGTCCCATACACCAATTCAATGGGATTACAAAAAGAAAGAATGATCATTAAGTGAGATGATGAATGCTTTGTGATACGTTCTGGTTTAATTTAACCCAGAACTTGCGGGGGAAGCTATTCTTACCGCTAACTTAATACTCAATCGAGTTTCCCATAGAAAGATATAATCTATTCCATATGAAAAATAGAAAGGAAGAAAGTCCAACTTGGAATATTTCAAAGTGTGGGGGTACTTGGCTAAAGTGGAAGTCCTAAACTTAAAAGGGTAGATATAGGAGCGAAAATTGTTGATTATGTTTTCATAGGATATGCAACTAGTAAAGCATATCGATTTCTGGTTCATAAATCAGAAAATTCGAAGATTCATATTTATATGGTGATAGAATCAGATAATGTTGAATTCCTTGAGAATATTTATCCGTATAAAAAGGAATATGAGTCGTCAAGTAAAAATTCTAAGCGACCTCACGAAGAAGCAAAGGGAAAGTACGTTAATGAGGAAAATCCAAGATGTAATAAACGTCAAAGGAAACCTACTTCCTTTGGATGAGATTTTCTGATATCCCTATTGGAAAATGAGCCTCAAATTTTTAACAAATTTATTTCTTCTTCGGAAGTGAAATTTTGGAAAGAGATAGTCAATAGTAAGATAGAATTCACTATACTTGGGAGTTAGTTGGTTTTCCTCCATGGAATAAACTGTTGAGTTTCAAATAGACTTTCAAGAGGAAAATAAAAGATTATGGTACAATTGACAAGTATAAAGTTAGAATTGTTATCAAAGAGTATAGACAATGAAAAGAACTTTCCTATTTTGACATATACTCGTCTGATATAAGAATTACATCCATACGTACGTTAGTAGCATTAGCTACAGTATATGGTTTTGAAATCCATCAAATGGACATTAAGACGGCCTTCATAAATGGAGATTTATAGGAAGCAATTTACATGAACAACCGGGTTTGTAGTTTCACACAAAGAAAAGAAGGTATGTAGACTTGTTCAGTCACTTTACATACTAAAATAAGCACCCAAAAAATGGCATGCAAAATTTGACCACACAATATTTTCAAACGATTTTAAGATTAATGAATGTGATAAATGTGTGTACATTAAAAATGCTCCTAATCACATAGTCATAGTTTGTTTATATGTGGATGATATGCTGATAATGAGTAGTGACATTGCCAACATAAATGCGACTAAGCGTATGTTAACTAGCAAGTTTGATATGTAAGACTTGGGAGTTGCCGATTTAATCTTGGGTATTAGGATCCATAAGACTCCTCAAGGTTTGGCATTGTCGCAATCTCATTACATTAAAATAATACTTGAAAAGTTCAAGCACTTACATTTTAAAGTTGCAAAGACTCCAATTGACATGAATCTTGCACTTACAAAGAACAAAGGCCAAAGCATATCACAATTGGATTATGCTCGTGTGTTGGGATATTTAATGTACATCATTAATTATACACGACCAGATATATCTTGTGTTATATGTAAATTGAGTCGATACAAGAGTAATCTACGTCAATCTCATTGGAAGGAAATGAAACAAATTTTGGGATATTTAAAACATACCCAAGACTTTGCTTTGTACTATAGTAAATATACTGCGATGGTTGAGGAATACTGTGATGCAAATTGGATCAACGGTTCAACTAATTTTAAGTCCACAAGTAGATATATATTTATAATCGGTGGAGGAGCAATATCCTGGAAACCGTCTAAACAAACTTGTATTGCCCGCTCTATAATTGAGGCTAAGTTCATAGCCTTAGATAAAGTCGGTGAAGAAGCTGAATGGCTCCGAAAGCTCTTGGAAGATATTCCATTTTGGCCCAAACTGTTGACACCTATGTTTATGTTGCAATAGTCAAGTAGTAATAGGAAGGGTTGTGAGTGTTATATATAACTGAAAATCTCATCATAGACGACGAAGACATAAAACCATTAGGTAATTACTCTCTAGGGGAATTATCACAATTGACTATGTGAAGTCAAGCAATAATGTATGAGATTCACTTACGAAAGGCCTAACTAGAGAGATAGTTGAAAGATCATCGAGGGAAATGGGACTATGGCCGAGGATAAGTCATTTTGGCGGTAACTCTACCTAGAAGACTGGAGATCCCAAGATCTAGATTCAAGGAGATCAAACAAATTCATTAATGACGGTTTAACATTGTCAACTAAAATTTTCGTCAATTCTCGTGATGCGATAATGTTCAATACCAAGGATAAATAAATAAGGCTTTTTAATGGTTTCTAAGTTTGATAAGGGATATATCAAATAGTGTATCTACAGCATAACAAATTTAGGAATCATCTATATAAGTGTGAAGTGTAAGTCGCTTCAAGGAGAATTCAGTAAGGCCCATTCTCTATGCACTTATGAACCAAGCAGTGTTCATGGCTGAAATGAACATAACAATGAGAACCAAAGACAGCTAAAGGGTTGATTGTGTGACTTATGGATGTCTAGATATATACCAAAGTTTGATGGTTCAAAGATATCAAATCTACCGATTGACCGAGTATATCCGACATATATTCACTACGGAAAGTTCAAAGGGAAAACGTGTTGGTTCCCACATACACGCAAGTATACGTGACTGTCAAGTAATAAAGTTACTCGAAAGTGGGAGGTCGAACCCACAGAGACTTAGATTAATCGTTAACTAAGCTAACTAAAATCAGTTAACTGTCCAAGATAATCATAAATGTTATTTTTCTACTAAACTACTTTTGCAGAAGTTGAACAAGTAGTTAGCTAAATTAATTAGGAGCAAACGCTTGTGGTTGGATTTTAATCAAAGGAGATGAAGATTCCAGGGTTGTGGTCGGTTTTCGAATCATATTGAGTTCGTAATTACACATGTTGATGCCAATTATCTATGATTGCTAGTTGACCGGATCGTTTATATAAATATCATGTTCCTACAATACTATCTGTCTATCCACAATATATCAATCCCATATTCCTATGGTATTGAATCTATCATGAATGAATATAATACGGTATTCAACTAAGAAAGACTGCTAGGTATATTTCTATCCTAACCGCGAAATCTTTCCCTGGGCCATGGGTTCAACAACAAGCTCTCTCTAATTCTACTCTAATCTAAACTCAGTTTTCCCAAGAATAGCATAGATAGTAAATAGAACTTAACTACTGGCCAAACAATTAAGCAATTATGTACAAAATTCGAGAAACAACTAACAATGATAACTCAAGTTAACGGTGATGTCATTAACAAACTTCAATATTCATGTCAACCACAACCCCAGAAACAAAGCTTAGCTCCACATAGACATGGTAGCTAAACAATAATTCATCCAAAGAAACGTGAAGATTACTAAGTTTGTTAGAAGAAGATGGAATCTTATGAATTCTGGCCTTCACGGCGGCTATGTGCTCTCCGTTGGTCCAAAGTATGTTCGTTCCTCCCCTAAACATAGGTTTAGAACCCCTTTTATACATGCTGGGGACCTGTAGAGTTGAAATCCACAAGTCCCAGCCGAATTAGGACAAAATTCGCCCTTTAGCGTCTCGCTTGGCGCCTGACGTGGAACTGGACAACAACATTTTGGTCTTCTGTCAATGGCATTTTGGTAGGTGCCTAGCGCCAACCTGGACACCAAACTTTTTCGACTTATTTGCTCTGCTGCCCTTTGAGTTTTGGTTGGTGCCTAGCGCGAACCTGGGCACCAAACTTATACCTCTTCCAGATTCTTTCGTTTTTACTTCACTTCGCATGCAAACTTTCCAAATAACTTCCAATTGACTCCTACACATATAAATAACATTATTAAGCTCTAGTCACAGATATTCACACAAAAATTAACAAGATCGAGGTATAATGCAAGGCAAATTACATGCAAAAACATGAATATTTAGCCAAATATCACCACCTCACAATTAAGCTCTTGCTCGTCCTCGAGCAACCAACAATTTACCCTATTCTTGAGCACTTTATATTTACACATTTGAAGCACATTACACCAATGACCATGGTTGATAGCAACACTTAAACTATAGCATATGCTATCACTTACATTTCCCTTAACTTATGCCATTCTTAAAAAATATTCAAAATACAGACGACATGCTTATAACAATCCTAGCCTCTAAAATCGATTCAGTGTCACAATGGACAAAGAAAGAAAAACAATAAAGAGGGTGGACAAGAAACTCCATAAAAGGCCAAAGGCCGAAGCAATCACGACTCACGAGGTACTCAGACTTCCCCTAAGCATGGTCCTTTGTGTGGGCGCCCATGCTTAGTTCTCACCATCTAACTCACTTTTGCACTCTTCCAATGGCTTTGCTTTCTATGCTTATAATCCAACAAAATAAAAACAGACAATACAAAAATAAAATAAAAATTAAAAAAAGCAGTAAAGCTGGGTTGCCTCCCAAACAAGTGCCTGATTTAACGTCGCGACACTACTTGAAGCAATATTTGTCTCCATCTCGAACTTGTGAATTGAATCCCTAATTTGGATTCAAGCTTTTTGCTATGTTCTCGGGGTGGTGGGACAAATGTAATTGGGCCAAGAAACCAATTTCGCATTCTACACTTCTTGGCCTTCAGATGAGGTATGTAATTATGTCTCTCTGGCACGATAAATTCCAGAATGTTAGCACATTGTTCCTCTTCCGTTGGCTCCTCCAAAGGCTCGAATGACTCAGTTTTCATATCATTATCCAAACACAATGTCGAAAAATACATGGAATGAGGATCAGTACGCCCAAATTCTAGAATTGCGTCACTATTTACATTCTCATATGTACACACACTAGAGTCTTCAAATATAATATTATCTACTTCCTCACATGGCTCTAGAACACTCTTCTCAACATTGGCATTCTCAAGCAAAATATGATCTAATACTTGGTATTCTCGTTTTAGCTCCTCAATTTGGTCTAGAAGATGTTTTTCAGTTTCACACAACTCATCACTAAATTGTTGGGCATTGAACGCATCAACCTTTGCACTCAAATCTGCATCCAAGCTGTGCAAAGCCATGCCAAACTTGTTAGTTTCATGTGCAAGATCAACTCTCTCCTTCGACCAATCATTCACCAACTTTGTTAGAAGATAACGTTGTCCCGCACATTCCCTTAATCGTGAATATTTGTCCCAATACCAACCATTACTTCCATATTCAAATTCAGACCTCTCAGAGTTCAGGTCATGACAAGCCCAAAAAGACGGGCCATAAAAGTCTTCCATCAACCAAGCGTCTTTAACAATACCCTTATCTCTGGATATTTCATCCCCAGATGTCATGTTGAGAGAACTATGAACACACTAAGAGAAAAATTAAATTGTTATAAAAATAAAAATATTTACAAAGAGAAAAAATAAACAAAACTTATAAAGATAAAAGTAAAAGCCTAATATAGAAAAATAACTAAATAGGAAAATTAAAAACTTGAACAGAAATCAACTAAAAGCATAACTTGGATAAACAATCAATAATTAATTCCTCGGCAACGACGCCAAAAACTTGTTGGTTCCCCAAGTACATGCAAGTATACGTGGCCGTCAAGTAATAAAGTGACTTGAAAGTCGGATGTCGAACCCACAGAGACTTAGATTAATCGTTAACTAAGCTAACTAAAATCAGTTAACTGTCCAAGATAATCATAAATGTTATTTTTCCACTAAACTATTTTTGCAGAAGTTGAACAAGTAATTAGCTAAATTAATTAGGAGCAAACAATTGTGGTTGGATTTTAATCAAAGGAGATGAAGATTCCAGGGTTGTGGTCGGTTTTCGAATCCTATTGAGTTCGTAATTACACATGTTAAACCCAATTATTTATGATTGCTAGTTGACCGAATCATTTATATAAATAGCATGTTCCCATAATACTATCCGTCTATTCACAATATATCAACTCTATATTCATATGGTATTGAATCTATCATGAACGAATATAATATGATATTCAACTAAGCAAGACTGTTAGGTATATTCCTATCCTAACAACGAAATCTTTCCCTGAGCCACGGATTCAGAAACAAGCTTTCTCTAATTTCACTCTAATCTAAACATGGCTTTCCCAAGCATAACATATATAGTAAATAGAACTCAACTGCTGGCCAAACAATTAAGCAATTATACGCAGAATTAGAGAAATAACCAATTACGATAACTCGAGTTAACAGTGATGTAATTAATAAACATCAATATTCATGTCAACCACAACCCTAGAAACGAAGTTTGGCTCCACATAGACATGGTAGCTAAACAACAATTCATCCAAAGAAACGTAAAGATTACTAAGTTTGATGGAAGAAAGATAGAATCTGATGAATTCCGGCCTCCACGGCGGCTCTGTGCTCTTCCTTGGTCCAAAGTATGTCCGTTGTCCCCTAAAAATAGGTTTAGAACACCTTTAATACATGTTGGGGACGTGTAGAGTTGAAATCCCCAAGTCCCAGCCAAATTAGGACAAAATCCACCCTTCAGCGTCTCGCCTGGCGCCTGGAGTGGAACTGGACAACAAAATTTTTGGTCTTCTGTCAATGGCATTTTAGCAGGTGCCTAGCGCCAACCTGAGTACCAAACGTTTTTGACTTATTTGCTTTGCTGCCTTTAGTGTTTTGGCTAGTGCCTAGCGCGAATCTGGGCACCAAACTTATACTTCCTCCAGATTCTTCCATTTTTACTTCACTTCGCATGCAAACTTTCTAAATCACTTGCAATTAACTCCTACACATATAAATAATGTTATTAATCTAGAGTCACAAATATTCACACAAAAAGTAACAAGATCGAGGTACAATGCAAGGCCAATACATGCAAAAACATAGATTTTTAGCCAAACATCAGGGAAACCTACTTATCCAGATATGATTAATCCTTACTTGTGAATCACATAAATTCTTGCATGTTTTTTAAATATATTTCCATTTCCCATTCATGTGGAGGATTGTTAGGTTTCGTGAACGTGTGTGAATAGGAAATAGAAGAGGTACCTTTTGAATTACACCTCTTCATCTCACACTTTCATTGTCTATAAATTTAGAGGCGTAGCCTCAATTTTTATATACAGAAAAATTTGAAAACTTCTCCTGTCTTCTTTACATTATTGCATTATTTTTCGAAATAAACATAAGTGTAAAGTGTGACTTGCTCTATTTGTTGAGTTCGCTGAAGTTTTGTGAGTTGCAGTGCCGCTATCATAGAATAGTTATTCCGTTCTATCCTGAGAGGAATTAATCCAAAAACCTTGGCCAACAATAAGGGGATTAAATTCCTTAAGGACACACAAGCAACTTGTGGGCTCAGAATTATTTTCTATTTTGTTTATTGAAAAAACATTTTTTTACTTCTCTAATGTACTGGTTTTGAACACAATTTACTATCATATATTTCCATGTGAAAATTGCAAAGGTTGGGAGATTGGTTATTGTTCAATAATTTTGCAGAACTTATTAATGAACATATTTTCGCAGACAATGCTATTACTTCTAAGTGTGGTGATATGTGGTGTCCTTGTTGGAAACTCTGTGATGCTACATATTCCAAGCAAATGGTATATCATGGTGGCATCGAGTTGTGCAACTATATTGCCATTGACACTTATTCTCAGATGATTAAACCTTTGAGTCTTATTTCCTTGGTGGTGTTTTGTATAGATCACTCCTCCCAGCTAGATGTTTTGGTGGTAACATCTAGGGGTTATTATATTCTTTCCAATCTTGTGCAAAATACATTGATTCTACAGTCAGTAACTCCTTAAATTGGTTTGCTCTTTTCGCTGAAGTTTTGCTCTCCTTTGCTACCATATTGGTCTCGTCTTCACAGAAAATATGTTGTAGCTGATAGAACTCGGTTCCTTCATGTCTCACATGTTGGTGTTTTTGATGTGGAATCAACACTAGTTGGCCTAATTGTCTTTATTAAGATATTCTCGGATGAATTTCCTGCTGAAATTCGTAAGATAATGTTAGATCTCAGTAAATTTCAATAATGCAAAATATTCAATTACTCCCTATGTGCAGGAAAAGATTCTGAGAAATAAGGTCGAGGAAATGAATCCAACGAAAAAGGAAAGAGAAGCGGACAAATCAATCAAAGAAGGTGGCAAAATCAATTAAAAGAGTTATTATAGGAAGGAACTAAATCAAAGGAGATTACGGGCACTAAATCATCCGCTAAAGATTCTCTCACATAATGACGTCAATCGAAGGCATCAATCAAGGGATTTGGAAACGGGAATATTCTCTCATTTAAGGAAGATATCATTTAAACCTGTGAGTCAAGACAAGTCAACAGGTGAATCAATCTCGGAAAGAGTCAATCTACGAATCCGTCTGAATACAACTCCCTTGGGTTCGCAATCTCTCAAAAAGATGTACAAGACTTGAAGGCCTCAAGAAGTATTAAAGACCTACTTTACTAGCTTTGGAATGATATACTTTGATCAAACCAACTTCAATCTCTTTGTTATACTTCAAACAAAACACTGTAGTCTGCTTTAGATTCTTTGTGTAACAAAGAAGAGAAGAGAGAGAGAGAAAAGAACACTCGTGAAGTATTGTATCAATTATAGAGAGAAGAACAGGTAACATAAGTTGTTGGTGTATAACAACAGTAACTCATCTGTACTAAGCCACTTCATACTTGAAAGAGATCACCCTTGCAACCCAAGGGGACTGGATGTAGGATTCACTCTGAATCCGAACCAGTATAAAAATATACTGTGTCATTTACTTTCTGTAATTTATCTCACATTCTATTCCTAAAAATCCCAGTCGACTAGAACTCAAATTAGTCGACTACCTCGAAAAAGAAAAGAAAAATTACAATTCACCCCCCTTTTGCACTTTCAATTGGTATCAGAGCCAGGTTTCACACTTTTGCTTAACTTGTGAGAAAAGATCATGGCTAATCAAATAATTGTTGGAGCACTCTTTCAAGAGGGAACGTCACAAGTCAGACCATCATACTTCAATGCACAACACTTTTCTCACTAGAAAGTGTGAATGGAAATCTATGCAAAATATTATGATGTGAAAGTATGGCGTGTTATAAAAAAGGGAAACTATCCACTACCAGCAGCATCTCAATAACCCGCAGATCCTGAAGATATAGATGAATACACAGAAAAACAAATGTCGGTCGTTCAGGTTAATGCTAATGCACGAAACCTGTTGTATAACGCTATAAGTGGAGAAGAGTATAAGAAGATTTCAAGATCTGATACGACTAAAGAAATGTGGGACAAATTGGAGGTCACCTATGAAGGAACCAGCAAAGTGAAATAAACTCGGATAAACATTTTGGTTCATGACTATGAACTCTTCCAAATGAAAGAAGGAGAATCCATTGAGGAAATGTTCGCAAGATTCAGCAAAATCATTAGCGATCTGAAAGCTTCTGGTAAACCCTATTCAAGTGGTGATCAAGTTTGAAAAATCCTAAGGAGTTTACCGGACACTTGGCAGACGAAAGTAGTTTCGCTCGAATCTCAAGATCTAAACAAACATTTATATGTTGAACTCAGAGGAGATCTTATAGCATTTGAGAAAACCCATCTCAAAAAGACAAGTCAGGAAGAAAAGAAGAAAACGGTTGCATTCAAATCTACAACTGAAGGACCTGAAAATTATATTGATGATGATCCAGAAGCCCTTGAAGAAGACATGCTATGGTATCAAGAAACATGGATGGGTTAATAAGAAGGTATAAAAATACAAGAAGGGGAAGGATGCCATCTAGGCGAACTAGGCAATACAATGAACAAAATAAGAATGATGGAAAGTGTTAAGAGTGTGGAAGATATGGGCATGTTCAAGCTGGATGCCCAAATTGTGAAAGAAAAGTCTCCAGAGGGTTCAGCAAAAATAAATCCTTCAGAAGTTGGAGTGATGAAGATAGTTCAGAACACGAAGAAATAGCAAATCTATGCTTCATGACCATCCTAGAAAATGACATGAACAAATACTCTGGCTACTGGACTGATGAAGATATATCAGACAATGAATGCAAGGAAAATACTGAAAACTATTTCATGGCACGAGGTGAAACAAGCGAAGTAAGATCTTATAACTGTGATAAATGTAATGAATTGCAGGACATTCTTGACCTTACTCTCTGTGATAGATATAATGAATTGCAGGACATTCTTGACCTTACTCTAAAAGAGTCTTAAAAAATGATGAATGAATTAAGGAGACTCAATAGGGAAAAGAAATAATGGGAACTTAAGCTTGAAATATGTGAAATCTAAAGAGATGTATTTCAAGATAAAGTTCAGGAATTGCAAATGAAACTAAATGGCATGCGCAAATCAACCAGTCACAGTTCAGTCAAGTCTAACCAGGTGACTTACAAGTCAACTGAAAAAGGACTGGCTAGAGCTGAGTCCAAAGGTACTAACACAAGTGGTAGATTAAAAATGGGATCAACTCCTATATGTCATTACTGTTGCAAAATTGAACACAAATATTTCTTTTGTCGATTTCATAAATCTAATGTTTCGGGATGGATTTGGAAACCCAAAAACAATCATGATCCTAGTAGAACTAACCAAGAAGGACCCAAGAAATCCCGGGTACCTAAAAAAAGGTGACAATTCTATTTTCCAGGAACACCACAGAAAGAGCTGCAAAGGAAAATGGTATTTAGACAGTGCATGTTCCAGTCACATGATGGGTGACAAAAATTTGTTCAAAAAAGTCACAAAATAAATGGTGGAAATGTCAAATTTGGTGATGATTCAAAAGGAAAGATAGTTGGTACCGATACAGTTCCATTCAGAAATAATTGTGATATTACAAAGGTATATCTTGTAGAGGGACTCAACTACAATCTTTTGAGCATAAGTTAGCTATGTGATTAGAGATATGAAGTAAAATTCAAGAAAATAGGATGTTCCATTGAGGATGAAACATGTAAAATTATTCTTCCAGAAAACAGGTATGGAAATATTTATATTCTTGATGGCATTTAAAATCTAGACAATCACATTTGTCTAGCATCTATTTCTGGCGATCCATGGCGTTGGCATAAAAAACTTGGTCATGTAAGCATGCATCTTATTAAAAAACTGTCCAAGCATGATTTAGTTATTGGTATTCCCAAACTCAACTTTTTTAGAAATCATGTATGTGATACATGTCAGATTTGTAAACAAACTAAAAACTCTTTTAAAACCAAGGATATTGTGTCCACTACCAAGCCATTGCAATTAGTTCATATGGACCTGTTTGGACTTACTAGAACTGCCAGCATTAGAGGTAAATGTTATACTTTTGTTATTGTTGATGACTACTCACGGTTTACATGGGTAATTTTCTTATCTCATAAAGATGAAGCTCTGATAATTTTTGAGATTTTCTACAAAAGAATTGAAAGAGAAAAAAGGGATCGGATCACAAGCATCCAAAGCGATCATGGATGAGAGTTTGAAAGCAAATCCTTTGAAGAATTCTGTAATGATCAAGAGTATTAACATAACTTCTCATCACCAAGATCACCTCAACAAAATGGAGTAGTTGAACGCAAGAATAGAACTCTACAAGATATGGCAAGAACAATGATATTAGAACATTCACTGCAAAATCACTTCTGGGCAGAAGCAGTCAATACAACATGTCATATTCTTAACAGGTGCCTCATAAGACATATTTTCAAGAAAACTCCATATGAATTATGGAAAGGTAAGAAGCCTAATAATGGCTACTTTCACCCGTTCGGAAGTAAATGTATCATTCACAACAATGGTAAGGATAACCTTAGAAAATTTGACCCAAGGAGTGATGAAGGTATATTCTTGGTTACTCTATTAACAGTAGATCATTTAGAGTCTACAATAAATGTATATTATCTATAGAAGAATCAGTGCATAATATATTCGATGAAAATAACTCTGTGGCCGAGAAAGGAATCATTTCAAGTGATAAAGACACCAGCCAAGAAGTATCACAGATAAATACACCCCAGAAGTCGACTGATATCCTAGCTATAGTCACGGAGTTGACTAATTAACCTGTGATCAATCCTGCTGAACCACAAAAGGAGTTGACTACTGTTGCAGTTGGAACCCGACCGAATGAATGGAGAAGTTAATCTGAATATCCTCAATTTCATCATAGGGGATCCAAGCAAATGGATGAAAACCAGAGGGCCTCTCAATAAGAAAGCAAATATTGCACTCATCTCTCAAGTAGAACCAAAGAAAGTTGATGAAGCCCTAAAGGACTCAAGCTGGATACAAGCCATGCAGGACAAACTTGATCAATTCGACAAAAACCAAGTTTGGAAATTAGTTCCTAAGCTTGTAAACTCTACTATAGTTGGAACAAAGTGGGTATTTCTAAACAAGCTAAATGAAGAAAGAAAGGTAGTAAGAAACAAATCCAGACTAGTAGCTCAAGACTACACACAGCACGAAGGAGTCAACTATGATGAAACCTTTGCACCGGTAGCATGGTTAGAATCAATTCGTATATTGCTTGCCTATGAATCTTTCAAAGGTTTTAAACTATTTCAAATGGATATAAAAAGTGCTTTTCTAAACAGTTTTATTGATGAGGAGGTATATGTAAAACAACCTCTTGGTTTTGAAAACTAACAATTTCCTTATCATGTGTACAAGCTAGCTAAAGCTCTTTATGGACTCAAACAAGCTCCTCGACCTTGGTATGAAAGATTGAGTTCCTTTTTAACTAATCATGGGTTCACCAGAGGTAAGGTGGATACTACTTTATTTATCAAGATATCTACTAAAGGTAATCTCATTATTCAAATATATGTAGATGATATCATATTTGGTAGTGCTAATCTTCTTTTGTGCAAGAATCTTTCAAATCTCATGCAAAGTGAGTTCGAAATGAGTATGATGGGAGAGATGACATTTTTCCTTGGGCTAAAAATCCATCAATCAGAAAGTGGAATATTCATCTGCCAAACCAAGTATACAAAGGAATTGATTCAAACATTTGGAATGAGCAATTCCAAATCAATTGGAACGCATATAAGTCCGTCTACAAGTCTAGACAGGGATGGACAGGGAAAATCAGTAGACAAAACCAAGTATCATGGAATGATTGAGTCTCTACTATATCTTACGCCTAGTCGACCAGATATCATGTTCAGTGTTTGTGAATGTGCCAGGTTTCAGTCAGCTCCTAAAGAGTTTTACTTAATAGTAGTACAACAAATTATTTGCTATCTCATTAGAACCACCCCCTACAGACTTTGGTATCCTCACTCTAACAATTTTAAACTTGAGGGTTTTTCAGATGTCGATCTTGCAGGTGACAAGGAGGACACAAAAAGCACAAGTGGGACTTGTCAATTACTGGGAAAAGTACCAATCTCCTGGAACAGTAAGAAGTAGGGATCAATGGTTCTTTCCACAACTGAAGCAAGTACGTTGCAAGTGGACAATATTGTGCTCAATTACTATGGATGTCCTATCATTTGGGTGACGATGAATTATTTTTACGTCTGTTCAAATATTCTGGGATAATTCTAGTGCTATTTGTCTATCAAAGAATCCTGTGCATCATTCTAGAGCTAAGCATACAGATACTAAGCACCATTTTATTAGAGATCATGTTCTTAAAGGCAACATAGAATTATTATTTTTAAGTTCCACTGATCAATTAGTTAACTTTTTTACAAAACCCTTACTAGAAGACAGATTTTGTGCATTACGAGACTCTCTTGGCTTTATTTCCATAAACTCATAACTTTAGGGCCTTTGTGGTATTTTCAATTATTACTGTGTCTTAGTTTAATTATTTCCTTAAGTGTGTAAGATGCATTAAGAGTGTGTCTGTTGCTTTTCCTTTTTCACACCTTTTCATGCTCTTTCAGAGATCGGTCAATCATTGCGTCAAATCTCTGATGCCTTTTTGTTTGTAGTCCGTTTATCACCTGTTTTATGTTCAAAGCTTCTTCTGTCTCTATCACATTGTTTGTATCTCCAATCCCCTGTTCCAAACCCTACCATGGCAAAGCATTCCAAAACTCCCTCTGCTTCCACCCGCAAAAGCACATGCTATATGGAAAAACCCTCTTCTCAACCTCCTGAACCTATCAATCTAGGATCAGACCACTCCGAGGACTTTGCCTCCTCTTAAGATCTCTCATATGATGCTCGCAGTCTCAACGAGAAGGCCCTAGGAAAACGACCCATGGCAGACCTTCCTGAAACCTTCACTCCCAAAAAGCCCAAAACTGATCTCTCCAGTTCTCTTTAGTCTGCCCTAAACTTTTGGGATACTCAAAACAGAAATACCTTCATTGCTTTCAAAGACAAGCCTGTCGCTCATGGCAGAGTTGTCAACTTAAATGTCATGGACATCCTCAACTGCAAAGTGAAGGAACTCTTCGACTTCCAGGGTTGGAAAAATTTTCTCTCCTTGCCTCCTCGAAAGGTATATGAACCTCTTGTTAGAATGTTTTATGCTAAATTGTGCTCTAGCAAACATGATAAATTAGAAACCTTTGTTCTTGGCAAACACATTATTCTGGAATGTGCTCTGTTTGATACTATTTTTCAATGTAGCTATTCTGGTTTGTCTATGCTCTTTAAGAATACCTGGCCTGAGGATTTTGAAATATCTTTTAATCAAGCTAAAAGGTGTATAGCTGAATCACCCTCTGATTCTCTCCCTAGTCAATTAACACCTAGTGATGTTAGTTTTGAAACTCGTATCTTAGCACATATTGTAGAAACCACTCTTCTTCCAAGAACATGATCCTTCTCTACATTATCCCAGCATGATACCTTCTTAGTTTACTACCTTCTAACCAAGCACAAGTTCAAGTTGTCCTCTTGGGTCATCAACTTCATGATAGAAAGTGCCGATGATCCCACAAGTCTTCTTTATGGTATGGTTATCACCCATTTGCTAGAAGCTAACAATATATCCTTTGTTGACCATCCCTACATCACTGTCACCAAGTCTTACAATTCCAGGAGAGTTGCTAGCATGGGTTATATTTCTGTGAAGGGTGCCTGGGTCAAGAAACAAGAATGTGAAACCAAGAATGTCCCCTCCGATTCAAAGGCAAAAGCTCTTATGTCTCACCCTAATACAAGTGATTCTAACCTCTCAGAAAAGCTTGTCTCCATCAATAAAACATTATTTATCATCAAGAACTCCTTAACCTCTATGCAAAGCCAGATTGATGATATCCATGGAATGACAAAGGAGACAGGGTCCGACGTGTCCAAGATTCGAGTGCAGATTCTCAAGACTACAGATAAAGCAGTAAGGGCCTTCAAAGAGATGCACCACAGAATTGCTGGGTTCTCTCTCACAGTGAGTGCTAGCTTTGATCACCTCAAGGAGGCAATTTGCAACACCCTTACCTACTTTTTGCGTCGCTGATGTTTGGCTGTTTAAGACAATTTTCTTTTTGCCTTGTTTTTGCGACTGATGTTTCAGTCATGGGGTGTACTCTTAGGACAAATACTTTTTATTTCCCTTATTTTATTTTGTTTTTGTTGATGACAAAGGGGGAGAAATAGTAATTAAGCTTACGGCATGCGGTCTATGTATTCCCTGCTTCTATGTTCTGTGTTTTGTGCTATGTTTTCAACTTGAAGGTACATCATAAAATATATAACTGAGGGGAAGTCGACTACAAATGAGAGGAATGAGGAACAACAGAATGTCTAACTGAGGGGGAGTCGACTAGATACATCTACCAAGATATGCGGAATAAAGGAGAGTTGACTACAACACACTCAAGGCGTCTGATCAATAGGGAAGTTTTTTTATTGTTATTTTGTCATCAGCAAAAAGGGGGAGATTGTTGAATCGCAGTAAATTTCAATTATGCAAAATAACCAATTACTCCCTATGTGAAGGAAAAGATTCTGAGCAATAAGATGGAGGAAATGAATCAAACGAAAAAGGAAAGAGAAGCAGACAAATCAATAAAAAAAGATGGCAAAATCAATTAAAAGAGTTATTATAGGAAGGAACTAAATCAAAGGAGATTACAGGCATGAAATCATCCGCTAAAGATTCTCCCACATAATGACGTTAATCGAAGGAGTCAATCAAGGGATTTGGTAACATGAATATTCTCTCATTTAATAAAGAAATCACTCAAGCCCCCGAGTCAAGACTAGTTAATAGAAGAATCAATCTTGGAAAGAATCAATCTACGAATTTGTCTGAATACAACACCTTTGGGTTCGCAATCTCGCAAAAAGATGTGCAAGACTTGAAGGCTTCGAGAAGTATAAATACCTAATTAACTAGCTTTGGAATGATATACTTTGATCAAAACAACTTTAATCTCTTTGTTCTACTTCAACAAAACACTGTAGTCTGCTTTAAATTCCTTGTGTAACAAAAAAGAGAAGAGAGAGAGAAAAGAACACTGGTGAGGCATTGTATCAATTATAGAGAGAAGACCGAGTGACATGAGCTGTTGGTGTATAACAACATCAACTCATATATACTAAGCCACTTCATACTTGAAAGATATCACCCTTGCAACCTAAGGGACTAGACGTATGATTCACTCTGAATTTAAACCAGTATAAAAACATACTGTGTCATCTACTTTCTGCAATTTGTGTTTACATTCTATTCCTGAAAAGTCCAGTCAACTAGAACTCAAGTAGTCGACTACCTTAAAATAAAAAAAAATTACAATTCACCCCCCTCTTGCACTTTCAAATGAAAACTTCCTTCCAAGATGTTACTGCATTGATCCTTAATCGTGTTTGCTCTTTTCATTTATATGTCATCTCTTCAAATTGGAACTTCAAGAAGGAATGGGATTTCTATAGGAAATGGGTTGCCATGAACATTGCATCTGAGGAAGCTACTGCTACTTGTCCATTATTATGTTTACTCACATAACTATACTTATATCTACTTGGGAAATGTTGGAAATACTACGAGGAAGGGAGATATGAGACTGAATTTAAAATAAAAAAAAAATGAAATGTCTGCATTACTTTAATGTCAAGGCTAAAAATGAGAACTACAGGCTTGTAAACAATTCACTTAAGGACATGCTAAAGTGGGGAAACTGGCTTGTGGAATGAGGGTTTTCAATAGCATTGTGGCAGATGAAATCTCATGGAGATGGTTACAATGGCTCGCATGTAGATGCTCTAAAGTGTAACGATCCTGCCGGTCATTTCGGGAGTTGTAGCCCCGTTCCCCCATTTACTACTTCATTTTTTCTCCATAGCTGTTATATGACTTATCGGGTAAGTTGGTTCGGGTCCGGACAGATTTCAGTATGAATTGAGACACTTAGTCTCATAATGGAAAGCTTAAGTTGGTGTCGGATTTTGATGAATTTGATATGACTAAACTCTTGAGTGAATGGGCTTTTGGGTTTTTTGAATTTTGTTGGATTTCGAGATGTGGGTCCAGGGGCCGGGTTTGAGCCAATTTTGGATTTTTGAGTTATAACTTTGTGATTTATTTTAGAATTGATTCCTTTAATCCGTATTGATTATATTGTAGTGTTTGTGGCTAGATTCGGGTCATTTGGAGGCTGATTTGTGAGGCAAAGGAGTATTGGAGTAGGAATTTACTCGGAATGAGGTATGTAACACTTCTAAACTTGGTTCTAAGGGTTCGAGACCCCGAACTTATGTGTTATGTGATGAGAATTGATGTGACGCACATGCCAAGTGACGGGCGTGCGGGCGTGCACCGTAAGAATTGTGACTTGGTCGATTAAATGGCACTGTCTAATAGTTTTATCTTGTTGATACTCGTGGTTTCATCATGTGATAAAGTAATTGAGCTGTCACTCATGCTAGATATCATGTTTAGGCTTTATGCCGGTATTGTTGGGACCCATAGTCGTCGTTTCTTGCTGTTGTCTTACTGATTTCATTGATATTTCGTACACAATCATATTCATTAATTTCATATCATATCTCAGTCTCTGTTATTTTTATTGATGCATCATATCATTGTTTTCGGACTAGTATCACGACACTGTGAGTCCGTGAGAGAGAGACTGGAGAGATTGATGACTAAGTGAGGCTGAGGGCCTAAATATGAGTGACATTTATGGGATCGAACTGCGCGCCGCAACGGTTATACTGATTTATGATAGCGCTTGGGCCGAAGGAGCCCCCTAGAGTCTGCACATACCCTCAGTGAGTGCGGTTGATATTATTGAGGGATGGATCTTCCTTTGACATGGATCTTGTCTGAAGCATTATATACCTGGAGATGGATTTTCTCCACGGTGTGGATTGGACCAACTCGGTATTGGGTGACTGAGGATCAGTGATGTATATATTCTGGGATGGATCTTCCTTGGGTCGTATGTGCCATATACAGTACCGAGTGATTGAGCATTTGAGAGTGTGAGCATATGAGGCTGTCAGCATGGTGCGTCACATACAACATGTGCATTGGCATTGTAGAAGTAGAGGAGTTATATTCTTCATATAATTCAGATTTGATCCATTTTACTATTTTTGAGAAATCCAACGCACATGAAAGCATGTCTAAATTCTGCATTGTTATTTTCTATATTGAACTATGCCGGTTGAGTTCATCACTACTTTTAGTCCACAGTTTGGATTTGTTACTTGTTGAGCTGGTTGTACTCACGCTGCACCCTGTACCTCGTGTGCAGATCTAGGTGCTTCCGGTTATAGCGATTGTTGAGTGAGGAGTCGAGATCTCGGAGACTATCTAGGTAGATGTATGGCATTCGTAGGCCTTGACTCTCCATCATTATCTTTATTTATGTTTCAGTTCTTATTCCTCATACATTGTAATATGCTGTATCCTGGTATAAATGCTTATGTACTCTGTGACATCCCGATTTTGGGATAGATTGCATTGTGTTGCGGATTTATTTCTGTTCCAAAAAGGATTTTCTTTAATATAAATTGCTTCCTTATATATTTTTAAAGTTTTTATTTGGTTGAACGTGTTGAGGAGTTGGCTTTCCTAGTTTCACGATAGGCTCTATTATGACGGTTGGTTTTGGGTCGTGAGAAGTTGGTATCAGAGCCTAAGTTAGAGGGGTCTCACGAGTCATGAGCAGGTTTAGTAGACCCTTGCAGATCAGTACGGAGACATCTGTACTTATATTCGAGAGGCTGCCGAACCATTAGCAAATTTCACATTCTTGTATTCTTATCATACGGATTTGCTGATTCTGGTAACTAAACTTCTATTGTTCTATTCTCTCACAGATGATGAGGACACGTACTACTGGGTAGGATAGACATCCACCAGTACCACCAGCTAGGGCCGCGAAGGGCCGAGGTCGCGATAGAGGCCGCGGTAGGGGTAGGGGTGAAGCTCGTACAACAGCTTGGGCAGCACTTGCAGGCCCACCAGTCGCTCCAGCTCAGGAGCAGGTACCCGATACAGTTGAGCCAGTGGGGCCAGCTCAGGCACTAGTTGTGCCTATTGTGATTCCAGGCCTTCAGGAGGCTTTAGCCCAGATATTGATAGTTTGCACTGGCCTTGCTCAGGTGGTTTCGGCTCAGGCCGCACCTGTCACTTCTCAGGCCGGTGGAGGTACTCATACCCTATTGCCCGTACTCCAGAGCATGTAGTACAGGGACTTTAGATACCGGGGGAACTACCAGCCTAGCCGGTAGCAGCTAGTTAGGCTCTGGTAGTCCCCGTTGTGGCTGATGAAGAGCAGCGGAGGCTTGAGAGATTTGGGAGGCTTCGACCTCCATCATTTAGCGGTGATGAGTCAGAGGATGCTCAGGGCTTTCTGGATAGGTGCGAGCGGATGCTTCGGACATCGGGTATTCTAGAGACCAGTAGGGTCTCGTTCACTACTTTTCAATTTTCTGGGGCTGCCTTCAGATGGTGGGAGGCTTATGAAAGGCGCAGGCTGATCGGTGCAGCACCACTTACATGGCAGGAGTTCTCTGTTCTGTTCTTGGAGAAGTTCGTGCCACAGTCTCATAGAGAGGAACTGTGCAGACAGTTTGAGCAGCTTTGTTAGGATGGCATGTCTGTGACGTAGTACGAGATGAGGTTTCTGATTTGGCTCGTCATGCAGTTTGGCTAGTTCCCACTGATAGGGAGAGGATTCAGAGGTTCATCGATGGCCTCACATATCAGTTGTAGTTGCTTATAACTCGGGAGAGGGTATCTGGTGCTACTTTTGATGAGGTAGTCGAAATTGCTCGGCATATAGAGATGGTCCGCAGTCAAGAGCGGGGTGAGAGGGAGGCCAAAAGGCCTCGTGGGTCAGGATGTTTTAGTGGTGTTCCTTCTAGAGGTCAGTTCTACCACGTCTGGGGTCGTCCTTATAGGTATGCTCAGACGGTTCATCCAGTTCATCGTGGTGCATCATCCGGCCATGGTTCATATAATACACATCAGGGCCAGTCATCTCTCAGTGCCCTTCCAACTCAGAGTTCATCCCATGCACCTTCTGTTCAAGGCTCATCGGCACCGGGTTCTTCTAGTAGGTATTCTGGTGCTCGGGGTTCCCCCCAGTCCCCACCGCCATTCGCAGGGAGGGTTGTTTTTTAGTGTGTAGACATGGGTCACATCAAGAGATATTGTCCCCGCCTTACGGGAGGTCTAGCTCAGTAAAGGAGTCAGCCTACGACTTCAGCACCCATTACTTCACCACCAGCTCAGCCAGCATGGGGTGGAGCTCAGTCACCTAGGGGTCGCCCTAGAGGGGGAGGCCGATCAGGTGGTGGTCAGGACCGTTTGTATGCTATTCCTTCCAGACCAGATGTTGTTGCTTCAGATGCAGTGATCACATGTATTGTCTCTGTTTTCCAAAGGGAGGCCTTTGTACTATTTGACCCTGGTTGCACTTATTCATATGTATCATCGTATTTTGCTCATCATTTGGATATTCCCCGTGAGTCCTTAGTTTCATCTATTCATGTCTCTACGCCATTGAGCGATACTAGTTTTATGGACCGTGTATATCGGTCGTATGTAGTGACCATTGGGAGTCTGGATACTAAAGTTAATCTCTTGTTGCTTAGCATGGTTGATTTTGACGTGATCTTGGGTATGGATTGGTTGTCCCCATGTCATGCTATTCTAGATTGTCACGCTAAGACTGTGACGTTGGTGATGCCGATGATGCCGAGGATTGAGTGGAGGGGTTCTCCAGACTATGTTCCCAGTAAAGTGATTTCATATTTGAAGGCCCAGCAGTGGTCAGGAGGGTTGTTTATTTTATTTGGACTTTGTGAGGGATGTTAGTGCTGATGCTCCTACTATTGATTATGTTCCAGTGGTGCGGGAGTTTCCGAACGTGTTTCCTGCAAACTTGTCGGGCATGCCGCCCGACAGGGATATTGACTTCGGTATTGGCTTGGTGTCGGGAACTCAGCCCATTTTTATTTCACCATATCGCATGGCACTAGCTGAGTTGAAGGAATTGAAGGAGCAAGTTCAGGAACTCCTTGATAAGGGGTTTATTAGACCTTGTGTGTCACCTTGGGGTGCACTGGTATTGTTTGTTAAGAAAAAGGATGGTACTATGAGAATGCGCATTGATTATATCCATTTAAATAAAGTCACAATCAAGAACAAGTATCCTTTGCCGCGCATTGATGACCTGTTTGACCAGCTTTAGGGAGCGAGGGTGTTCTCCGAGATTGATTTGAGGTCTGGGTATCACCAGTTGAAGATTTGGGACTCGGATATTCTGAAGACAGTCTTCAGGACCCCTTATGATCATTATGAGTTCCTGGTGATGTATTTTGGGTTGACCAACGCCCCAGCAGCATTCATGCATCTGATGAACAGTGTGTTTCAGCCTTATCTCGATTCATTTGTTATAGTGTTCATTGATGATATCCTAGTGTACTCTCGTAGCCAGGAGAAGCATGCCCAACATTTGAGGATTGTGTTGCAGCGGTTGAGGGAGGAGAATCTTTATGCCAAGTTCTCCAAGTGTGAGTTTTGACTCAGCTCAGTGGCATTCTTGGGACACGTAGTGTCTAGTGAGGGTATTCAGGTGGATCCGAAGAAGATAGAGGCGGTTTAGAGTTGTCCCAGGCCGTCCTCAGCTACAAATATTCATAGCTTTCTTGGCTTGGCCGGTTATCATCGTCGCTTCATGGAGGGCTTATCGTCTATTGCATCACCCTTGACCAAATTGACCAACAAGGGTGCTCCTTTCAGGTGGTCGGATGAGTGTGAGGAGAGCTTTCAGAAGCTCAAGACCACCGTGACCACAACTCCAGTTCTAGTTTTGCCTTCAGCTTCAGGCTCTTATACAATGTATTGTGATGCTTCTCGGATCGACATTGGGTGTGTGTTGATGTAGGAGGGTAGAATGATTGCTTATGCTTTGCGTCAGTTGAAGCCTCATGAGAAGAACTACCATGTTCATGATTTGGAGTTAGCTTACATCATTCATGCATTGAAGATTTGGAGGCATTATCTCTACAGTGTGTCTTGTGAGGTGTTTACGGAGGAGTCTCCAGCACTTGTTCAAACAAAAGGATCTAAATTTGAGGCAGCGGAGATGGTTGGAGCTGCTAAAGGACTATGATATCACATTCTATATCATCCCAGGAAGGCCAATGTGGTGGCCGATGCCTTGAGTAGGAAGGCAGTAAGTATGGGTAGTCTCGCATTCATTCCTGTTGGGGAGAGACCTCTTGCAATTGATGTTCAGGCCTTGGCCAACCAGTTCGTGAGATTGGATATTTCAGGGTCCAGTTAGGTTCTAGCTTGTGTGGTTTCTCGGTCTTTCTTATATGATCGCATCAGAGAGCGCCAGTATGATGATTCCCATTTGCTTGTCCTTACGGAGATGGTTCAGCACGGTGATGCCAGAGATGCGCCTATTGGGGATGATGGGGTATTGAGGATGCAGGGTCGGATTTGTGTGTCCAATATGGATGGGCTACGTGAGTTGATTCTTGAGGAGGCCCACAGTTTGCGGTATTCCATTCATCCGGGTGCCGCGAAGATGTATTAGGACTTGAGGTAGCACTATTGGTGGAGGAGAATGAAGAATGATGTAGTGGGGTTTGTGTCTCGGTGGCTTAACTATTAGCAGGTGAAATATGAGCATCAGAGACAGGGTGGATTGCTTCAGAGGTTAGAGATTCTAGAGTGGAAGTGGGAGAGGATTACCATGGATTTCGTAGTGGGGCTCCCACGGACTTTGAGGAAGTTTGATGCTATTTGGGTGGTTGTGGATCGGCTGACAAAGTTTGCGCACTTCATTCCAGTTGGTACTACTTATTCTTCAGAGCAGTTGGCTGAGATTTACATTCGAGAGATCGTCCGTCTTCACGGTGTGCTAGTGTCCATCACTTCAGATCGAGGCACATAGTCTAAATCACAGTTTTGGAGAGCAGTACAGCGAGAGTTGACCACCCAGGTTGAGTTGAGCACAAAATTTCACCCTCAGACGGACGAACAGTCCGAGCGCACTATTCAAATATTGAAAGACATGCTACGCGCTTGTGTCATTTATTTTGGGGGTTCTTGGGATCAGTTTATGCCACTCGCGGAGTTTGCCTACAACAACAGCTACCATTCGACCATTTAGATGGCTTCGTATGAGGCTTTGTATGGGAGACGATGTAGATCTCTGGTGGGTTAGTTCTAACCGAGGGAGGCTAGGCTATTGGGTACTGACTTGGTGCAGGGTGCATTGGACAAAGTTAAATTGATTTAGGAGCGGCTTCACACGACGCGGTCCAGACAGAAGAGTTATGCGGACAAGAAGGTTCGTGATGTTGCTTACATGGTGGGGGAGAATGTTCTGCTGAAGGTTTCACCCATGAAGGGTGTTATGAGATTCGGGAAGAAGGGCAAGTTGATCCCTCGGTTCATTGGGCCTTTTGAGGTACTTCAGAGGATTGGAGAGGTGGCTATAAGCTTGCCTTGCCACCTAGCTTGTCGAGTGTGCATCCGGTATTCCATGTTTCTGTGCTCCGGAAGTATGTCGGCGATCCGTCTCATGATTTGGATTTCAGCACAGTTCAGTTGGATAGTGATTTGACTTATGATGTGGAGCCGGTGGCCATTTTGGATTGGTAGTTTCAGAAGTTGAGGTCAAAGGACATAGCTTCAGTGAAGGTGAAATGGAGAGTTCATCCCATTGAGGACGCTACTTGGGAGATCGAGCGGGAGATGCGGAGCAAATATCCACGCCTATTTGAGACTCCAGGTATGTTTCTAGATTCGTGCGAGGACGAACGCTTATTTAAGAAGGGGAGGATGTAACGACCCAGCCGGTCATTTCAAGAGTTGTAGCCCTGTTCCACCATTTACTGCTCCATAGCTGTTATATGACTTATCGGGTTAGTTGGTTTGGGTCCGGTGAGATTTCGGAATGAATTGAGACACTAGTCTCATAATGGAAAGCTTAAGTTGAAAAAGTCGACCGGATGTTGACTTATATGTAAACGACCTCGGATTTGAATTTTGATAGTTCTGTTAGCTCCGTTAGGTGATTTTGGACTTAGGAGCGCGTCCAGTTTGTGATTTGGAGGTCCGTAGTAGAATTAGGCTTGAAATGGCGAAAGCTGGAACTTTGGAAAGTTTGACCGGGAGTGGACCTTTAGCTATCGGGGTCGGATTACGATTCCGGAAGTTGGAGTAGGTTTGTGGTGTCATTTGTGACTTATGTGCAAAGTTTGAGGTCAATCGGACGTGATTTAATAGGTTTCGACGTCATTTGTAGAATTTGGAAATTTCAAAGTTCATTAGGCTTGAATCTATGTGCGATTTGTGTTTTTGATGTTGTTTGAGGATATTTTATGATTCGACTAACTTCGTATGATGTTTTAAGACCTGTTGCTATGTTTGGTTGAGGTCCCGGGGGCCTCGGGTTGATTTTGGGTTGTTAACGGATCAAGGTTTGAAGTTGAAGAGTTGCTGAAGTTTGAGGACTGCTGGTGTAATCACACGTGCGGAATGGGCACCGTAGGTGCGAGCCCAAAGAAGCGGGAAGGGAGCCGCAGAAGCGGGCCAGGAAGGAATGAGCAGAGATTGCAGGTGCGAGGTCCTTTCCGCACCTGCGAGGCCTCAAATGCGGCGAAGAGGGCACAGAAGCAGAGTGTGAAGGAGTTGCGAGACCAGGAGCGCAGGTGCAAGCCCAGGTGAGTTAAGTGACTTCCGCAGGTGCGGAGTTTTCACCACAAAAGCGGGACCGCAAGTGTGGTTTGAATGGGCAGAACATATAATCTTAAGGGTTCGTGATTTTGTTCATTTTCTAACATTTTGAGCTCGGACTTTTGAGGTTTTTGAGAAAATTTCAAAAGGATTCTCGAGGGAAGTTCCTTGTGTTCATTTTTCTTTAATAATTATGTTTCCCTGCTGATTTTCCACCCAGATGGTGTGTTTTTGAGGAATAATTTGGGGGTTTGAGGCTAGGGATTTGGAGAGTTAATTTTGGGGATTTGAATGACCAATTGGTGTTGGATTTTGATGAATTTGGTATGACTAGACTCGTAAGTGAATGAGCTTTCGGGTTTTGTGACTTTTGTTGGATTTCGAGATATGGGCCCAGGGGCTGGGTTTGAGCCGATTTTGGATTTTTGAGTTATAACTTCGTAATTTCTTGTAGAATTGATTCTTTTAGTCCGTATTGATTGTATTGTACTGACTGTGGCTAGATTCGGGTCATTTGGAGTAGGGATTTGCTCGGATTGAGGTAAGTAACACTTCTAAAGGAACAAGCTCAACTAATGAAATTTCATGAGTTTCTCCGGAATGGTCTTTCAAATATGGCAGAATAGCTGATAGAAGGAAGAACTGATCTCAGGCAAGAGATAGACCAATTTGGCTTAGATATCCATGACCTGCAGACTCAATTGAACAAAATGGTTGAGGCGTCTGATGCCCAATAACCAATTCTTGTGGATACTGGCCAACTTATGGACCAGAAAGAGGAGTTCCAACCATTCGACCAAAATTTTGTTGATGATGCCAAGGTTGCTGAAGTGGACAAAAGTGAGGATGTCAGAAATGAAGCGATTTTAGAGTTAGAGAATATTAGACCTCATTATAACCATTTTTCAACTTTGAATTTGGTTGGTGACATGAGAATTGATCCATCCGAGCCTATGGAAGAGTCTAGGGATAAGGGAAAAAGTGCATATATTATTAAATTTGCCATGCCAAGGAGACATAATGACATCCCTCACTTAAAGGTCAAGAAGTGCAAGATGCGATATTGTTTACTTGGTTCTTTTATTTTCTTACCACCAACCCAAGACCATAACTACAAGATTGAACTAAAATTGCGGATACAATTTATTTCTTTGAGGTGGAGAAAATAATTGCGACGATGGTATAAGTTGTGCCATGACTATAAATAAGGCTTCTTTTTATTTTTCTTTATTTTGTTTCTATTATTGTTTTTGTGTTATTTTTGTGTGTTGTAGGAGTAGGAGCATGGAGTCAAAGCTAATAGGAAGTATGCAAAAGCGAGCATGTGGTTGGAAGTTTGACCGTAGGTTGACTTTTGGCTATCGGGTTTGGAATTTTATTTTGGGACTTGGAATAGGTTCTTTATACTATTTAGAATTTGTCTTCAAAATGTGGTACCATTTGGAGTTGAATTGATAGGATTCAGATGCTTAGTTACAATTTTAGAAGTTCTTGGAATTTACTTTGAAATTCATGCGTTTTGGTATCCAATTCATAGTTCTAGATGTTATTTTTGTATTTTGATCACTCGCACGAGTTCGTATGACATTTTTCGACTTGTGTAAATGTTTGGTTTGGAGCCCCGAGGGCTCGGATGCATTTCTGACATGCTTCAGAATGTTTTGGACTGAAAACAGGAATCTGGCGTGTTGATGCCTCTGGTGTGGCATTTGCGAACACCAGGTTCGCAATTGCGAGCTTAGAAGGGGTGTCTCAGGTATTGCAATTGTGATACCTGGATCGCAATTGCGAAGTAGCTCAGGAAATTGGGTAGTTCGCATTTGCGACAAAAATGTCGCATTTGCGAGGAGGATAGGCTCGCAAATGCGAACTCAATGTCAGATTTGCGACCTCCTCTTAGGTTGCCAGTGGATGCATTTCGAGGGTTTTGCAATTGCTAACCCATGTAGCAATTGTGACATCTGCAACGGATCAAAAGGGTTGGGAGTCGGGATCTTTCAACATATTCTCTCATTTTAGAACCCTAGACTCGGTAGAAAGCGATTTGGAGAGGGGAATTTCATCTACAAACATTGGGTAAGTGATTCTAATCTATTTTCAACTATATTTCATTAAAATATCTTAGATTTAACATCAAAATAATGGGAATCAAAGAGGAAAAATTGGGAAATTTCGTCAAGTTTTTGAAAAATGAGAAATTGAGTTTTGAGAGTTGATTTGAACACGGATTTGGAAACTAATCATATATGGACTTGTGGGGTTATGTGTAGTCGAAATCTACCCTTGGACATGGGTTTTGATCGGGCGGGCCCCAAGTTAATTTTTGTTGACTTTTTTGGAAAGGTGTAAAGAATATAGCTTTATCTATTGTAATTATCTTCCCTTGCATTGTTTGATGATATTAATTCAATTATGGTTAGATTTGAGTCGTGTGGAGACAAAATTTAGGGGAAAAGCTATTTTCGAGGGTTGAGTTGGCCTAGTTGAGGTAAGTATCTTGCCTAACTTTATTTAGGGGAACTGCCCCTTAGGATTTGGGATTGATTGTGCTATTTGTATTATGTGAAAGTCCTGTAAGCAAGGTAACGAGTGGGTGCATAGGTTATATATGGGATTTCTCCGGTTTAGGTTAGTTAGACTATTTCCATGCCTTTAATTGAATTCTCATATCATATTTTAAGTCTCATTGTCAATCTAATCTTATTTGTGTTAGTCTATCCTTATATGCCTTATTTGACTTTGTTAATACTTGTTCTACATCTTACTTAATACTTTTCTGTTATGCTTTAGTTGAAGTTATTGCTTTCCTTATTGTCTTGTTACATCCTTAATTGTTTAATTACTCTTACTTGAAGTCGTTATTGCATGAATTATCTTCTTGTTGAGATATTGGGGTTGAAGTCGTGAAAACCGTTATCACATTGAGGCAAAGTTGTCAATTGTTGAGATATCTTCCTTGTTGAGCAATTCACATTCATTGTTATTGTTGATATTCGTGTACACATTGTAGTTGAGCCATGGGCTATTTATTGTGAAAACATTGATATTGTTGATTTTGGCAAGTTGTGATACATGGGCACTTGTGTTGCGAGTTGTTATTGTGTCGTGATATTTATGCGCTTATGGAGGTATAAGGATAGGGGTTAACGTGCATGCGGCAGCATATGGTGGGATTTATGTGCGTGTTGCTAGTGAGGGAATTACTTGAAGCCACATGGCGCCATAAGGTGGGCTAAAGGGCGCGTAGAAATTTCGAGAAAAATGTTTTCAACCCTATCTAAATGTAAGGCTCACACGTCGGTATAAGGAAAGATTGTGACTGAAATTGAGAAATGTGAATGCGAGGCGGTACCTCAGTTGTGATTCTTGTTATATACGAGGCGGTACCTCGGTTGTGATTCTTGATGTGCATCTCATGTTTAAAAGAGTTATTGGTTGAACAATTCTTGTTGCTTTTATTCTTCCTTGTCTACCAGTTTTGTCCGTATTTGACTATTTGTGGTTCTCATTATTTGCTTCCCTCTTGTTATATTATGCTTACAATTCTGTCATTAGTTTACGTTATTAAATTTCTTTGTTATCAATCATAGCTCCGTTTTCCATTACTTCCCGCTATTATATATTATTTTGTTCTGTTTATCATGTCCTAGTAGGTGTCTTGACCTAGTCTCGTCACTACTCTACCGAGGGTAGGCTTGATACTTAATGGGTACCATTGTGGTGTACTCACACTACGCTCCTGCACATCTTTTGTGCAGATCTAGTTATGACTGCCCGTGTTGGATGTTAGTGATTGCTTTATAGCTGTTTGCCGAGACTTCAAGGTATACCAGCTCGGTGTTCACAGGCCTCGGAGTCAGCTTCCATTATCTTTTCATTTAGTTGATTCTCTATTCAGACAGTGTTGTAGTAGACCTTCTAGATTATTCTGTAGAGCTTATGACTCATTTCCACCAATTTTGGGAATATGTTGTTGAGGTCCTATTTTGAAAGTATATATGAGTTATTATGTTCTATTTTAGTATCTCCGTTGTTTTTCCTTTTATGTTATTATTAAATGTTAGGATTACCTAATCTTAGAGACTAGGTGCCATCATGACATCCTAAGGTGAAAAATTGGGTATCGTGAAAAATTGGTATCGGAGCTATAGGTTCATAGGTATTATGAGTCATAAGAAGGTTTAATAGAGTCTTGTGGATCGGTACGGAGACGTCTGTACTTAGTTTCGAGAGGCTACGTAACTATTAGGAAAAACTCATGTTCTTTGATTCCTAATCGTGTGAATTAGTTGACTTCTTAATCTAAATCTTTGACTTTCTATTCTCTCATAGATGGTGAGGACACGTACTGTTAGATCCGATGATCAGACACCCGTGCGCCCTTCTAGAGATGCGAGAGGTCGGGGTCGGGGTAGAGGTTGAGGAGGGGCAGGTGGTTCAGCTAGAACACATGCCCGAGCTGTGACAGAGGAGCCACCAATAGCTTCAGTTGGAGGGGCAGGCACCCGAGGTGCCTGTTGCCACCCCTGCACTTCAGGAGACCCTCGCACAGTTCTTGAGTATGTTCGGTACTCTAGCTCAGGCGGGGTTGACTGCACTTGCACCAGCCACATCTTAGGCTGGGGGAGGAGCTCAGACTCCCTCGGCCCGTACTCCAGAGCAACTCTTCCATGTTGATCAGGTCCTAGAGGTTATGCCAGAGAAACCTGTTGCAGTTCAGCACGAGGTTAGGGCAGTGTCATCTGAGGAGGAGCAGCTTAGACTTGAGAGGTTCAAGAAGTATCATCCTCCTACTTATAGTGGCTTAGCTTTAGAGGATGCACTTATTTTCTTCGTATTCTCCGCACCATGGGTATTGTGGAGACGAGCAAAGTTTCTTTTACTACATTCCAGCTGTCAGGAGCAGCGTATTAGTGGTGGCGGTATTACGAGGAGGGTAGCCCAGCCGATGCAACTTCACTTACATGGACTTAATTTTCAGAGACGTTCTTGAGAGAGTTTGTTCTCCAGACCTTTCAGGATGCATGGCGTGCAGAGTTTGAGCAGCTATGCCAATGAGCTATGACAGTATCAAAGTATGCCAACAGATACATTGAGTTGTCCAGGAATGCACCTACCTTGGTTTCTACCGTTAGGGAGCGAGTATGCTGATTCATCGAGGGGATTAACTATGGTATTATATTCAGCATGGCTTGAGCGTTGGAGACAGATACCCTATATCACCAGGTGGTAGAGATCTCACGGAGGGTGAAGGGTATGTGGGGTGGTGAGAGAGAGGACAGGGATGCCAAAAGTCTTCGAGGAACTGGAGGATTTAGTGGTGGCCACGCAGCAGCTACAGCCCGTCATGGTAGAGTCTAGGTGAGCCATCCAATTCATTCAGCACTTTCAGCTTCTAATGGTGCTCCGGCTATTCTCAGGTCTCAGGTTGCATACTTTGCTCAGCCACTTTCTAGTGCACCTCCTGCACGGGGTGCCTTTAACAGTTAGTTTAGCCAACCGGGAAAGTTCCAGCAGCTATGCCCATCAGAGCTTGCTTTGAGTGTGGTAATATCTGTCATATGGTGAGAAATGCCCCAGACTCAGGAGGGATGCACCTCCATAGGCTACTCAGGCTCCACAGATTCCACCTGATCCACAGATTTTGCAGGCCACGGTTGCTGCTCCAGTTGCCGCTCCACCCGCACAACCAGCTAGGGGTGGGGGACAGGCGGGTTGAGGTCGCCCTAGAGGGGGAGGCCAGGCCAGATTCTATGCTTTTTCGGGTAGGACAGAGGCGGTCGCTTCAGACGCAGTCATCACATGTATGGTTCTAGTTTTTCATAGAGATGCGTCAGTCTTATTTGATCCGGGATCCACTTATTCATATGTGTCATCTTACTTTGCTCTATATTTGGATATATCTTGTGCTTCTTTGAGTTCTCCTGTTTATGTGTCCACACACCTATGGGAGATTCTATTGTTGTGGACCGTATGTATGGGTCATGTTTAGTTGTTATTGGTGGTTTTGAGACCAGAGTTGATCTATTATTGATCAATATGGTAGACTTTGATATGATCTTAGGAACGGACTGGTTGTTGCCCTATCATGCTATTATGGATTATCACGCCAAGACCGTGATGTTGGCTATGCCAGGTATGCCGCGGTTAGAGTGGAGGGGTATACTAGATTATGTTCTTAGCAGGGTTGCGTCATTTTTAAAGGCTCAACGAATGGTTGAGAATGGGTGTGATGCATATCTATCCTTTATGAGAGATGTAAGTGTTGATACTTCTACCATTGAATCAATTTTGTAAGCGAGAGACTTCCCGAATGTATTTCCAGCAGGTCTTCCGAGCATGCCGCCCGATAAGAATATCAATTTTGGCATTGACTTGTTGCTGAGCACTCAGTCCATTTCTATCCCACCATATCGTATGGCCCCAGCAGAGCTGAAGGAGTTAACAGAGCAGTTACAAGAGTTTCTTGATAAGGGTTTCATTCGTCCTAGTGTGTCTCCTTAGGTGCTCCAATTTTGTTTGAGAAGTAGAAGGATGGTTATATGCGCATGTGTATTGATTATCGGCAGTTGAACAAGCTTACATTTAAGAACATGTACCCATTGACGCGCATTGATGAATTGATTTGACCAGCATCAGGGTGCCAGAGTGTTCTCGAAGATTGATTTGCGATAAAGGTATCATCAGCTGAAGATTCGGGATTCGAATATTCCGAAGACTGCCTTTAGTACTCGATATGGTAACTACGAGTTCCTTGTGATGTCATTTGGGCTGACCAATGCCCCAACAGTATTTATGTACCTGACGAACAATGTATTCTAGCCATATCTTGATTCATTCATCATCGTGTTCATTGATGACATTTTGGTGTACTCCCGCAGCCGGGAGGATCATGAGAAACATATGAGGATCATGCTCTAGACCTTGAGAGATAAGAAGTTGTATGCAAAATTCTCAAAGTATTAATTCTGCCTTGATTAGGTGGCATTTTCGGGTCATGTAGTGTCGAGTGAGGGGATCAAGGTAGAACTGAAGAAGATTGAGGATGTTCAAAGTTGGCCCAGACCATTTTCATCTATTGAGATTCGGAGTTTCCTTAGTTTGGCAGGGTATTATCTCCGCCTCATAGAGGGTTTCTCATCCGTTTCTGCACCTATGACCAGATTTACCTAGAAGGGTGCTCCTTTCTGATGGTCCGAGTAGTGTGAGGTGAGCTTTCAAAGGCTGAAGACTGCTTTGACTACAACCCCAATGTTAGTGTTTCCTACGGGTTCAGGGTCTTACACTGTGTATTGTGATACGTCACATGTTGGACTTGGCACGCTGTTGATGCAAGATGGTAGGGTGATTGCCAACGTGTATCGAAAGTGAAGGTTCAAGAGAAGCATTATGTGGTCCACGACTTGGAATTGGCAGCTATTGTTGATACATTGAAGATTTGGAGTCATTATTTGTGTGGTGTTCCTTGTGAGGTCTATACTGACCACCTAAGTCTACAACATCCGTTCAAACTAAAAGATCTTAACTTGCGGCAGCAGAGATGGTTAGAGTTGCTTAAAGACTATGATATCACCATTATATATCCTGGGAAGGCTAATGTGATGGACGATGCCTTGAGTCGAAATGCGGAGAGTATGGGTAGTTTGGCATATCTACCAGTAGCAGAGAGGCAACTAGCCCTAGATGTTCAGAATTTAGTTAATCATTTTGTTATATTAGATGTTTCGAAGCCTAGGCGGGTTCTTGGTTGTGTAGTTTATCAGTCTTCTTTATATGATTGCATCAGAGAGAGTCAGTATGACGACCCCTATTTGCTTGTCCTTAAGGACATGCTACAACATGGCGATGCCAAGGACGTTTCTATCGGAGATGACGGTGTGTTGCGGATGTGGGGCCAGTTATGTGTGCCAGTTGTAGATGGGCTGCATGAGATGATCATTCAGGAGGCCCACAGTTCGCGGTACTCCATTCATTCAGGTGTTGCTAAGATGTATCAGGATTTGAGATAGCACTATTGGTGGAGGAGAATGAAGAAAGATATAGTGGAGTATGTGACTCGGTGCCTAAATTGTCAGCAGGTGAAGTACAAGCATCAAAGGCCGGGCGGTTTGCTTCAGAGACTTGAGATTCCCGAGTGGAAATAGGAGCGTGTTACCATTAGACTTCAATTTTGGGCTCCCATAGACTCAGAAGAAATTCGACGCAGTATCGGTGATTGTGAACAATTGACCAAGTCAGTTTATTTCATTCCGGTGGTGACCACCTATTCTTTAGAGCAGCTAGCTCAGATCTATATCTGTGAGATTGTTCAACTTCACAATATGCCGGTATACATTATCTCCGATCGAGGTACGCAATTTACATCACGTTTTTGGAGAGCTGTACAGTGTGAGTTAGGCACACGGGTTGAGTTGAGTACAACAATGCACCCCTAGACGGAAGGACAGACCGAGTGCACCATTCAGATTTTGGAGGATATGCTTCGTGCCTGTGTTATCGATTTCGGGGATTCTTGGGATCAGTTATTTCAACTTGCGGAGTTTGCCTACAACAACAACTACCAATCGAGTATTAAGATGGCTCCTTATGAGGCCCTATATGGGAGGCGATGTTGTTCTCTAGTTAGTTGGTTTGAGCCGGGAGAGGCTAAGTTGTAGGGCACGGATTTGATTCGAGATAACTTGGAGAAAGTCAAGTTGATTTAGGATCGGCTTCGTACAGCCCAGTCTAGATAGAATAGGCTTGCTGATCGGAAGGTTCGTGATGTAGCATTTATGGTTGGAGAGCGGTTTTTGCTCCGGGTTTCACCCATGAAGGGTGTGATGAGGTTCGGGAAGAAGGGCAAGTTGAGCCCTAGGTATATCGATCCATTTGAGATCCTTGAGAGAGTTGGTGAGGTGGCCTACAAGCTTGAATTTCCATCTAGCTTATTTGTAGTTCATCCGGTGTTCCATATTTCTATGCTCTGGAAGTATTATGGTGATCCGTGTCATGTTTTAGACCTCGGCACAGTTCAATACAACAAGGATTTGACTTATATTGAGAAGTTGGTGGCTATCTTGGACAGCTAGGCCCAGAAGTTGAGATCAAAGAACTTTGCTTCAGTGATGGTTCAATAGAGGGGTCATCCGGTAGAGGAGGTGACCCGGGAGACTGAGCACGACATGCGAAGTCGTTATCCTCATCTATTCATCACTTCAGGTATGTCCTTATGCACGTTCGAGGACGAACATTTATTTTAAGAGGGGGAGAATGAAATGACCCGACCGGTCATTTTGTGTAATTGCACTCCGTTTCCCCTTTTGATGCTTCAGACATATGTGTTTATGGTTTTATGACTTACGGGGTTGATTGGCTTCGTTCTGTGAAGATTTCGGGGTGATTTGGACCCTTTTGGTTCTTGACTTAGAAGCTTAAGCTAAAAATATTAACCAAACTTTGACTTTTATGAAAATGACACCAGGAACGGTGTTTTGATGTCTCCAATAGCTTCGTATCGTGATTTTGGACTTGGGCGTATGCCCGGAATCGAATTCGGAAGTCCGTAGGTTGATTTGTGTTGTTTTGCCAAAATTTGGCAATTTAAAGTTTAGAAGTTTGACCGTAGGTTGACTTTTAGCTATCAGTTTGGAATTTGATTTTGGGACTAGTGCTATTTTTAACTTGTCTGCAAATTTTGGTATCATTTGGAGTTGCATTGATAGGATTCGGACGCTTAGTTGCAGTTCTAGAAGTTCTTGAAATTTACTTTGAAATTAATGCATTTTGGTGTCTGATTCGTAAATCTAGATGTTATTTTTGTGTTTTGATAGCACGAGCAAGATCGTATGATATTTTTAGACTTGTGTCGATATTTGTTTTGGAGCCCCGAGGGCCTGAATGAGTTTCAGACATGCTTCAGAATATTTTGGACTACAAATGGGAATCTGGTGTGGTGATGCCTCTGGTGTCACATTTAAGAACACCAGGTTCGCAATTGCGAGATTAGCAGGGGTCTCAGGTATGATAATTGCGATACCTAGCTCGCAATTGCAAAGTAGCTCAATAAATTGGGTAGTTTGCATTTTGCGAAAAAAATTTCGCATTTGCGAGGAGGACAAGCTTCGCATTTGCGAAGCCAATGTCGCATTTGCGACCGCCTCTTAGGCTGCCAGTGGCCGCATTTGCGAGGATTCCTTCGCAGTTGCAAGGGTTCGCAATTGTGAACCCATGTCGCAATTTCGACATATGCAACTGATCAAAAGGGTTGGGAGTCGGGATTTTTCAACAGATTCTCTCATTTTAGAATCCTAGACAAAGTAGGAGGCGATTTGGAGAGGGGATTTTTATCTACAAATATTGGGTAAGCGATTCCAATCATAGCTTTATCTATAATAATTATTTTTCCTTTCATCGTTTGATGTTATTAAGTAAGTTTTGGTTAGATTTGAGCCGTGTGGAGGCAAATTTTAGGGAAAAAGCTATTTCCAAGGGTTGAGTTGGCCTAGTTGAGGTATGTATCTTGCCTAATATTGTGTGGAGGAACTACCCCCTTAGGATTTGGTACTGATTGTGCTATGTGAAAGCCGTGTACGCAAGGTGACGAGTGGGTACACGGGTTATATGTGGTATTTGACCGGTGTAGGTTATTTAGAATCTTTCCATGCCTTTAATTGAATTGCCATATCATGTTTTAATTCTCATTGTCAATCTACTCTTACTTGTCTTAGTATATCCTTACATTCCTTATTTGACTTTGTTAACACTTGTTATACATCTTACTTGATACTTTGCTCTTATGTTTTAGTTGAAGTTATTACTTTACTTATTTCCTTGATACATCCTTAATTGTTTAATTACTTTTACTTGAAGTTGTTATTGCATGATTATCTTCTTGTTGAATTATTGGTGTTAAAGTTGTGAAAGCCGTTATCACATTGAGGCGAAGTTGTCAATTGTTGAAATATCGTCGTTTTTGAACAATTCACATTCATTATGATTGTTGATATTCTTGTACACATTGTGGTTGACTCATGTGCTATTTGTTATAGAAACATTGATATTGTTCATTTTGGCAAGTTGTGGTACATGGGCATTTGTGCTGCGAGTTGTTATTGCGGTGTGATATTTATGAGCATACATCGGTATAAGGATATGGTTTAATGTTCATGCGGCAGCATAAGGTGGGATTTATGTGCGTGTTGCAAGTAAGGAAATTACTTGAAGACACACGGCATCATAAGGTGTGCTAAAGTGTGTGTATCTATTTCGGGAAAAATATTTTCAAAACTATCTAAATGTAAGGCTCACGTAGCGGTATAAGGAAAGATTGTGATTGAAATAGATAAATGTGAATACGAGACGATACCTCGATTGTGATTTTTATTGTATACGAGACGGCACCTCGGTTGTGATTTTTGTTGTGCATCTCATGTTGAAAAGTGTTATTGGTTGAATAGTCCTTATTGCTTTCATTCTTCCTTGTCTACTAGTGTTGTCCATATTTGACTATTTGTGGTCCTCATTATTTTCTTCCTTCTTGTTATCTTAGGCTTACACTTCTGACATTAGTTTACGTTATTAATTGCTTCGTTATCAATCATATCTCCATTTGCCATTACTTCCTGTTATTATATATTATTTTGTTCTGTTTATCATGTCCTAGTAGGCGTCTTGACCTGGCCTAATCACTACTCTACCGAGGTTAGGCTTGATACTTAATGGGTACCGTTGTGGTGTATCCATACTACGCTTCTACACATCTTTTGTGCAGATCCAGGTACGTCTGCCTCTGCGGGACGTTAGTGATTGCTTTGTAGCTGTTTGCCGGAGACTTCAAGGTATATCTGCTCGGCATCCGCAGGCCTCGGAGTCACCTTCAATTATCTTTTCATTTTGTTGATTTCCTATTAAGACAGTAATGTAGTAGACCTTCTAGATTATTCTGTAGAGGTTATGACTCAGTTCCACCGATTTTGGAAATATGTTGTTGAGGTCCTATTTTGGAAGTATATACGTGTTATTCTGTTTTATTGTTTATTCCTGTTATGTTATTATTAAATGTTAGGCTTACATAGTCTTAGAGACTAGGTGTCATCATGATATCCTAAGGTGAACAATTTGGGTCGTGACAGGAGCTAAGTGTGGGGTGCCCGCACATAAATTCATGCCTAAGAGAAGTCTGAATACCCCATGAGCTACGATTGCTTCGGCCTTTGGCCTCTTAGGGTGTCTCTTTTATCTTATTGTTATTTATTATGAGCATTGAGGGCGATGCACAATTTTAACTTTTAAGTGTGGGGTAGGAAGATTTTCTGGGTAATTTTCTTTGTTATTTTAGCTTAGTTGTAGTACTCTTTTGTGGCCTAGTGATTGCTAAAAAAAAAGAGAAAAAGAAAAATAAATTTGAAAAACACTGAAAAAGAAAAATAATTAAAATTTTATATGGACTTTCCCTGACGATGGATTTCATGGACAACTTTTTTGAGGGATTAAAGTCCCATGAAAAAGAAATTAAAAATATTTTCTTTTTTTATATTTAGTCAGTCATAGATAGTTAATAATCCCTCTTGATTTTTCTTTAGATATTGATTCTTTTCCAAGGGATGGAATTTTAGAGTAGTGTATAATATAAAACCTTAGAGTGAATTTGGCACAATTCGCGACTTATTTGATACCAACAAAGTTAGACCTGGTCTTGTGGATTATAACTTTCCCCATGAGTTTTGAGAACTACTTGCTCCTTGAAAATTAAGTAGCTTGTTTTGTGATACATAGAATCATTTTCTTGACTCTTGTGCTAACCTTTGTGCCTTATTCATTAAAATTGTGGCCTAGCTTTGTACTTGCTTTGATTGAGAGTTGGAATATAACGTCCCAATTGAATCATGTACCAGTGTGTGGAGAGATTTATGTGTAGTTCCATGTAGTACATTTGTGTCTAGAACTTGCCCTGCATGTGAGTTGAAGCGAAATCTTAGGTTTTTCTCAGCTTAAAAAGTAATTTTTGGCCTTCCTTTACTCGTTTGAGATTTCTAGCCTACCGTGTATTATTTGACCCTAGTGAGCCCCGTTGAGCCTAATTCCTTTTATTTGTTAGCCATGTTACAAGCTTTGACCTTTTGTGTGCTGCATTATCTATCTTTTGAACCCTACTTCCTTGAGCACTTATAAATACACAATGAGATAATAGCTAAAGTTGAAGTAAAAGGTTGGTTGGGCTATGAATTAAACCATTTAAAGGTGGACGGATAAGAAAGAATAAAGTTTTATTTGCAATGAGGAAAACATGTTGTTGAAATATAAAGAAGAGAAGAAAGAAAACAATTGCATGAGAAAAACTGTGTTGAAAAAGAAACAAAAGAAGGGCGTCCTTGTTGCATAAAACTGAAAGAAGAAGAAAAATAAAGGGAGAGATTAGGAGTTGAGAAAAATTTATAAAATGGAGGCACTTGAAGAAGAGGAAGTGTGTTGTTATTTATTATGTTGTAAGTGCTTGGGGAGACTTAGTCACTATTATCCATATCCATCCTACTTGTGCCTTACCCTACATTACAGCTCTTAAAAATCCTAATTTATTTTAGACTCAGCGGGCCTACAATAGTAGAGATTTATATAACGGGCAAGCATGTGGTACCTTTTATGCGCATGTTTCTTTAGGTACATAGAATACTATGACACTGATCCAAGAAACCTGTTTATCCTCAGTAGACCCTCTACTGAAATGGGGAGGATGAAGTCTCTGAAACGTCTCCAGCCTTTTCTGCTCCCCAGCAGACAGGACTAGCCCTAACCGGGCTGAACTGCAACTACTGGCTGCACCAGTAGAACTCCCGGTGTCTGATAAATATGAGCCATCTGCCCTGGAGTATGTGCAGCGGGAGTCTGGGCTCCTTCCCCATCCTGTGAAGTAGCTGGTGCAATCAGAATCAACCCTGCCTGAGTCTAGCTCTTGAACATACTCATAAAGTGAGCCAAGGTCTCCAGTGTAGCAATAGGCCCCTCAGGTTCCTGAGCGGGTCCCACTTGCTTAACATGATCGGGCTCTTGCTCCTCAACTAGAGCTATTGGTGGATCCATAACTGCTGCTCTACCAGGGGCTCTAGCTGCGGCACATACCCTACCTTGGCCTCTACCTCGATTTCGGCTTCCCACGGCTCTGGCAAGGGGCACTAGTGCCTGCTCAGCTAATCCCGCAAAACTTCTCCTCACCATCTCTAGGAGAATAGAAGAGTAAAGATTGAAACTTTGGGATAAAAAATCCGAACAGTAAAGAATGAACGAAAGTGAAGTTTTCCTAACAATCTGGTAGTCCCTCAAAGATAAGTACAAACGTCCATGTCCGATCTGCAAGACTCTACTAAACCTGCTCATGACTCGTAGAACCTATGAACCTAGGGCTCTAATACTCACTTGTCACAACCCAAAATCCCACCAAAAGTCGTGATGACTCCTAACCTCTGAGACTAGGTAAGCAAATTACACTAACAACATTCAATCATCAAAACATGAAGTAATAAGATTGAGTCATCATAAATAGCGGATATGGTAATCAACATAAGCCAAAATGACAATACACAATACAAACTGAATACATAGGAAAACTCAAGAGTACAATAGTATCTGAAAATAATACACCAATATGAAGTAAAGGAAGGGGACTCTAAAAGTTTGTAGAGTCCATGCAGCATTACCTTGAATCCTCTCGAACAATCAAAAGCTCACTTTCTAGGTCCAATGCCTCCAACACCCGAGTATGTAGAAAAATATATAAAAGTGTAGTATGAGTATGGGACAACATGTACTCAGTAAGTATCAAGACTAACCTCGTAGTGATGAGGTTCAAGTCATGTGATACTCACTATTCAAAGAACCTGTGCAATATATCAATATATGGCAATAAGAACATAACAAGATATAGTACCATCATCCCAAATGAAACAAAAGTTATCAGATCATCCTGGGTAAATCAATTTTGAGAGAAACATAAGAGGGAGACTCTAGGGGGGTGGATCCATATCCTCACGTTGCATGGTAAGAATTTCATGCCATAACAATAACAATAACAATATCATCATAATCAGGAATCCCACCCTTATACAACATATCCTCAAAATCAAGAGTCCACCCTTATACCCCCACATTATCGCAATGACAATATCACACGGAAGAAACCTCATGCCAACACCCAATCATTCTGCTCAGCATGTCCAATGTTCCATGATCATGACAAATTCAAGATAACAATTTATCATCAAGAGACATATTCTAGCAATTTCAACAACAAGGTGCACATGGACATGAAAATAATAATGTGCGAATGTGTGCTCAAGATGTAAGATATGACTATGGCTAAATCATTTTAGCAATGATCCCACAAATGCCCATCTTGGCTAATTAGGCGATAATAATCCTAAAACATGATCTCTAACATGAAAGGATAAGCTCATGTAGCCATAAAAAGGATTTCACATGTATAATAGAGAATACACAATAAATTATGGCATAGTATAAGTGTAAAGTCTAACCCGGTCATTTTTCATTCATAACACCCGCATATACGCTCGTCACCTAGTGTATACATCGCTTTACATACACTACAATCAAACAAATAAGGTCATATCCTAAGGGTTATTCCCTCACACAATATTAGGCAAGATACTTACCTCAAACAAGCCAAATCAACCCTCTAAATAAGCCTTTCCCTTAGAAATCACCTCCAAACGGCTCGAATCTAGCCAAAAACGACTCAATAACATCAAACAATCTTATAGGAATCAATTCCAAATAATAAAGTTACAATATTTACTCAATGTTCAGAATAACAACACAAGTCAACCGCAGGCCCACACGGTCAAAACCCGAGTCAAGGGGTAGATCCCAACTACCCATAACCCCATGAGTCTAAACATATGATTAGATTTCAAAATCGAGTCTAAATCCACTCCCAAATTCCCAATTTTTATTTTCATAAGTTGTAGGAAAATTCCCAATTTTTCCTCAAAATTTCATATTATTGGTGTTAATAATCCATGTATATTCTTAAAATAATACTAGAAATGTGATCACTTACCCAAAGTCTTATGTGAAAATCCTCTTCAAAAATTGTCCTCCAAGTATAGGGCAAAAGTATAAGATAATGGGTCTAAAATCCCACAATAGGTTCTTAATAACCACCTGCAGAAGTCGCAAATACGACAAGGGGTTCGCAAATGTGAAGGTTGGCTCGCAAATGCGATTAGGAAGATCACAAATGCGACCAAGTTTCACAAATTTGGACTCCCCTTCGCAAAAGTGGACGTCACAACTGTGACATCATCTTTGCAAAACTAACCTTCCCAGCAATCCACTTTCCATAATTGTAGTTCTTCGCAAATGCAAGCAGGCAATCGCTGATGCGATGTCTACAGTCAATTCGAAAATCGCTCGATCCCCGTGCCAAATATCCATACAAGCATATAAACCACATACAAACTCGTTCATAAACTCAAAACATCAAAATAACATCAATAACCAAGAATCAAACAGCAAAACACATGATGTAAGCCTCCAAGTTCATGAGCTTCCAATATTCGCAACCAAGCTCCAGATTCATACCAAACAAACCCAGAATAAAACCAAACTTTGCACACAAGTTCCAAATGAAACAATAGACCTATTATATGTCCTGGAATAACAATGCAAACCCAATAGCCTCAATGTCAACTCACGGCCAAACTTATGAACTTTTCAAACCTTCAAATTGTCATCATATAGTAAATAGTGCCAAAACATCATAGGAACCTCCAAATCCAAATCCAAACATACACCTAAGTCTAAAATCATCATACAAACCTATTAGAATTATTAAATTACCAATCCACGGTCATTTACACTAAACTTAAGCCTTGGTCAACTCTTACAGCTTAAGTTTCTAAAAATAAAACTAAGTGTTCCAATTCAATACAAAACCTTTCCAAAGTAAAACCAACTATCCCCGCAAGTCAGAAACAGAAATCAAGTGTACGAGAAATATCAAATGGGAAAACAGGACTCAATTACACAAAATGACTGACCGGATCATTACAATGATGATCTTCTAACTTATAGTTTTCAAGTTGTTTTTTTTATTTTAAACATGGAAATTAAGGATAATATTTTACAACAACTAAAGTAGAGTAGAAAAGAGTATATTCACATTTCAATATAGTCTTCAAAGGTTTTGCATCGCCTTGTGTAGTTCGTCCATGGCAATATGAACTTTTTGGCCAGCTTCTAGAGCATTTAATTTAGATGGGCAACCATTTGTCATTATATTTTCAAGTTCCTCGTCCTCTAGTTTATCTACATCTTCATGTACTTGATGTTTTAGCTCAGATCTAATTCCTTAAACATACTAGAACATTCAAAGCATTGCTTCTCAACGAGTGACAAGTGTAACGACCCAGCCGGTCATTTTGAGAACTTAAGTCTTGTTTGGTGGCATAAGGCCCTGAGAAGATTCATATCATGTGTATTGATTTGCGTGCGTGGTTGAATTTAGTTATCGGATGATTCAGAGTGATTTGGGACACTTAGTCCCTAAAACGAAAGCTTAAGTCTTAGGAATTTGACCGTAGTCGGAACTATGTGAAGACGACTCTGGAATAGAGTTTCGTCGGTTTAATTAGCTCCGTTGGATAATTTTGGACTTAGGAGTGTGTCCGGAATATAAATTTGAGGTCTGTAGCTAATTTAGGCTTGAAATGACGAAAGTCAGATTTTTGGAGATTTAGACCAGAAGTGGACTTTTTGATATCGGGGTCGGAATGTGATTCCGAGAGTTGTAATAGCTCCGTTATGTTATTTGAGACTTACCTGCAAAATTTGACGTCATTCCGGGTTGATTTGCTAGGTTTCGACACGGGTTTTAGAAGTTGAAAGATTTGAAATTTATAAGTTCGATTCATGGTGCGATTCGTAGTTTCGACGTTGTTTGATGTGATTTAAGACCTCGTGCGAGTCCGTGTACTTACGCGTTCACGTAGCTATTCCATTACACTCTTCGCGTTCGCGTACTACTTCACGCGTTCGCGAAGAGCAGTCGTTGGGCCATCATAGTTTGCCTCTTAGCGTTCGCGAACATGTTGTCGCGTTCGCGAAGGACAACTAGGCAGCTTTGTTTCTCTTCTTCGCGAACGCGTCCCTTTCTCTGTGTTTATGATACACAAAACCCCTGGGCAGAATATAAAGTCCTCTATTCCGAGGGTTTGTCATTTTCACCATTTCTGGAGTTCTAGAGCTCGGTTTTGAGCGTTTCCTTGTGGTGTTTTCATGCAAATCGATTGGGTAAGTGTTCTTCACCTAGAATTTATTTATTTCAATGATTCTATCTTTATTTTTATCATTTAATTTGTATTTTGTGTTGAGGAAAATTGTGGTTTTTGAAAGAAAAATTCAAAATGAAAAATCATGATTTTAGGGACAAAATGGTATCAGAATTTTATGATTTTTGTATGGTTAGACTCGTGAGTGAATGAGTGTTCATATTTTGTGACTCTTACCCGATTCCGAGATGTGGGCCCGGGTTGACCTTTAGGGAGGATTTCGGGATTTTTATTAAAGTATTGATTTTATTAATTAGATGAGTCTATTATGGTTGTATTCATGTTATGCAATTGTGTTTGGCTAGATTTGGGCCATTCGGAGTCGGATAATTGAAAAAAAGGCATTCTTACAGACTGGTTGAGAATGGTTTGAGGTAAGTATTTTGCTTAACCTTGTGTGGGGGATTTTCCGCTTAGGATTGAGTCTTCTATGTTGATTGTAGTCCATGCACGCGAGGTGACGAGTGCGTGCTCGGACGTATTTGTGAAAAGTTGGTCTTTTAGGATTGGTCCTTATATTCACTGAGTGTGAAGTTGTTCTTGATATGATTAAATTCCTATTTACTAGTTTCACCTCTACATGCTTTAATTAGAATTAATTGCTTTCAGGATTCACTCTTATTGCCTATTTGACTCTTATTTGACTTAACTGAAGATTTTACCTCCTCTATTGTCATGCTATCTTTTCATAACTGCTTATCTTTATTTGAAATTATTATTATATCATCTTATAATTTGTTCAGTCTTAATTGAGGTTATGATTATCTTTTCGCTGCTTATCCTTAATTAAATTGTTGAAAATCCTTAGTAATTCCTCAACCTTAAAAGAAGTTTTAGATATCCTATATCTTAGTCAACTTGTTTTATTTGGAATTATTTGACTCATGTTAGTTTCCCTGTTGTTGAAATGTATATTGTGGGATCGTTGATAAACATTAGTTTCTCTTTGTTGAGTTGTTCCCTTTACGCCTATCATTCTTTATTGTGGTTATTCCTTGTGAATTGGTTCTACCATTTCTTTGTGAATTAAAGTTCTTGAGCTAATTTACTTGTCGTACTTTGTATTATTGTCATTGTTGTTGTGGTACTTGTTGTTGTGATGCACGAGGTTACTACCATGCGGTTGTTATTATTATGATGCACGAGGTTTCTGTTGTGCGGTTGTTACTATGGGGTTGCACGAGGTTTCTGCCGTACTATTGTTACCATTGATATTTGTACATGCGGCGTGACAAGGCGGGATATGTATATATATTTATGGGTTGCGCATATGGCGAGACAAGGTGGGAATATTATTATGCACGTGTGGCGAGACAAGGCAGGCATTGATGTTACTATTGCACATGTGGCGAGACAAGGTGAGATGTGTGAGGGATTGATTTGTGATGATTTATGGCCTGAGGTCATTCTTGTTGTTGATATTTGTGTAGTAGTATGCGTACCTGTGTGAGCTTTATCTTGTGAAAGCTGTAAGAAAATATTCTACGTGATATCCGTTCTTCTTCTTCCTTATGCTTATTTGCTGGTATGGACTATGTTAGGACACTTGTACAAGCATACATGTAGTTAAGCACTCTTATCGGATAAGAGGTGTTCTTGATACTGTTGATCATAGATGCTCACCCTTGTTTACTTGTCTTCTATGTGATAATGGCTCTATTGGCACGTGAGTCGTCAGTATGGTTATGAGGTGTTATGAGGGCACAAGATACCAAGTGTTAGGGTTCAGGTATTGAGACTCGTGAGTTATAAGTTGTCCGAGGTTCGGTACCTCGTGGAGTTGTTGACTAAAACCTGATGTAAAACCGGTTGTAATAACTGAGTTATTACTTGTCCTTGCTGTATTCGTGATTCCGAATTTAGGTTGTGTTCCATTTATTTTGTCTGCATCATTTTTATGATATTCCGCAGATACTTGTTGTTTTTTGCTTTAATGCTATTACTGTATTGTGAGCCATAGTGCATAGTCTTTATGTAGGCATCATACTTCTGTTATTCATGTACTTATATATGTTCAGTTTATTAGACCAGTTGGTGTCTTGACTGTTCCTCGTCACTACTCCACCGAGGTTAGTCATGATACTTACTGGGCACCACTGTGGTGTGCTCATGCTACTCTTCTGCACATTTTTGTGCAGATCCAGGTACCTTTTCGTTAGCTAGCTATGTGGACTGTTGCTGTGGAGACTCAAGGTAAACCTACTGCTGCGTTCGTAGGCTTCGAAGTCACCTTCTAGTTTTTGTTTTGCACTGTTTATCCTCATTTCTGGACAATTGTATTTAGAAGTTTTCTAGCAAACACTTTGCATAGCTTATGACTTGTACTACCGGTTTTAGGATTTTAAGAGATTCTATTTAAATAATCTTGTTCTTTTAATTATTGTTAGGCTTACCTAGTCACTAAGACGAGGTGCCATCACGATACCCAATGGAGGAAAAATTGGGTCGTGACACTTGCTTGGCTAAATGCGCTCTCTCATACAACAATTAAAATTGGCACATTTAGCACGTCCCAAGCTATTGCTGTAAGAACGGGAAATTTCTTTACATTGTCCTACCACCATGCCAACGGTTAAAATTTCTTTGTGCGGGGCTCCGTCTGATTTTCTTGTAGAATTGAAGTTCATCAATGTTCCTGCTACTGGATTCTATAAAAAACAGTATAGACAAAATAGAAAAACTATCAATACCATCATCATTATCAATAAAAGCATTGCCAATTAAATTTGTATAATAATTTTATAAATGCTGTAAATATTCATTTTGCTTATTCATACAAGAATACATATCTGGGATTTTAGTTGGTCCAAACTCCATATAAGCATATAAAATATTGATTAATTGGTGACAAGTAGACATCATAATAGAAGAATTTAATGCAACACCAATTAGGTAAATAGAGGAAATAAGAAAGATATATGTTTTGAATTTTTATTGCATTTTTTAACGGCATCTCTATATCTTTCTTTCTTCTTGCAATTAGAGAGTAAAAGAGAATTTCAATTATATGTATTAAATCTTAGCAATAATAGGGTAATAAGCTCCAGAAATTCAACAGTAGCCACATAAAATTTATGTAAGAATTTAACAACATCTTCAATGGCTTTTCAAGTATTAACTGTTAACATACAGTAGGATCATTAAAATGCCCATTCAAAACATCAGTTATAGGCTATTTATATTTAAATCAATATTTTAAGAATGTATATATATATAATTTTACCATAGCAATATTTTAAGAATGTATATATATATAATTTTACCGAGTAACAATTTCCCTTGACATGAATCTTGGGCTCAGGTTATGTTCTATACACTTATTTTTAAATTCCTTCATTCTAGATTGTCTATTATTTCCTTGAATAATACTAATTACTTTTCTAACAAGAGTAATCTCAATAGAAAACAAATCAAGGGAAATTTTAGCAATTACATTATAAACATAACATGCACACTTAACATGAAAGATATCAAAAGACATATACAATACCTTTTGAGTATAATTGTAAAATGCCAAAACTTGGCAAATAATAGTACTTCTAAAAATAGTAGTATTGCACTAGTCTTAATAATATTTAAAAGTAATATTACATTTTTGCATTACTAAATTATAATCTTGTAACGCTCTGGCCGGTCGTTTTGAGTATTGTAGCCCTGTTCCCCTATTTATTATTTCTTGTATGTTCATTTGTGGTCATGCGACTTTTCGGGGTGGTTGGTTTGATTTCGCGGATGTTTTAGAGTGAATTGAGATACTTACTCGTAAGGTTGGAAGCTTAAGTTGAAAGAACTAACCGATGTTTGACTTATGTGTAAATAACTCTGGAATGGAGTTTGATGGTTCTGATAGCTTCGTGTAATTATTTTGAACTTAGGCGTATGTTCGGAACTGGACTTGGAGGTCCCTAGGTCATTTTGGCTTGAATTGACAAAAGTTGAAAAGTTGAAGGTTTGGAAGGTTGGGAAGTTTGACCGAGAGTTGACTTTATTAATACCAAGCTCGAATTTTGGTTCCGAGAGTTGGAGTAGGTCTGTCGTGTCAATTACGACTTGTGTGCAAAATTTGAGGTCAACCGGAGTTGGTTGGATATGTTTCGGCATTAGTTTTAGAAGTTGGAAATTCATTAGTTTCGTTAGGCTTGAATTGGGGTACGATTTGTGTTTTTGATGTTTTTGACGTGATTTGAGGCTTTGACTAAGTTCGTATCGTGTATTAGGATATATTGGTATGTTTGAGTGGGGTCCCGGGGACCTCAGGTATGATTTTAATTGAAATCGGATTCAGGTTTGGACTTGGAGAAAATCTGTTGGTTTTAGATATGGTACAACCACACCTGCAAGGGTTTTGCCGTAAGTGTGGAGCCGCAAACATGGTCGTGGGGTCACAGAAGTGGTTCTGAGTTGAGTTGGGAAGTTGCGCAAGTGCGAGGAATATTCCGCACATGCGAGCTCACAGATGCGGGCAGCTGGTCGCAGAAGCGGAAATGGGTCATGTGAGGTCTTGGTCGCAGATACGGACAAGGAGCTGCATTTGCGGAAGAACAGGTGTGAGGTTTGTTGGCAGAAGCAGACTCGCAGATGCGGAGCAGTGTTCACAGATGCGAGAGGTCGGGGGCATAGTTGTATCAGAGATGCAGGGATTTGGCTACACCTGTGGAATCACATATGCAGATAAGTGTGCTGCAAGTGCAGATTGACTGGCTAGGGGCTAGGTGCTATGTTTGAGAGGGGTTTCACTAAAATTCAAGAGGTAAGTGATTTTTGATCACTTTTGTGCATAAATATTGAATACCCATTGATATTTACACCTAGATTGTTTGTGTTTGAAGTGAAATTTAAGGGAAGTGAAATTTGGGGGATCTTGGACTAGGTATTGGAGAGTAAGATTTGGGGATTTAAGGGTCGATTTCTGGTTGGAAATGGATGATATTAGTATGGTTGGACTCGTAATTGAATGAGTGTTTCGATTTAGTGAATTTAGTCGGGCTCCGAGGCATGGTCCCGTGGTTGGCTTTTTGAATTTTTGTTGAAGATCTTAGCTTTATCGTATGGAATCAATTCTTATAGCTTGTATTGATTATATTAAGTTTATTGTAACTAGATTCGAGTCGTTCGGAGGCCGATTCGCAAGGCAAAGGTTTGTTGGAGCATTGAGTTGTGCACTTTGAGGTAAGTAACACTTCTAAACTTGGTACTGAGGATATAAATCTTTGGAAAACGTGTTATATGGTTTGTGTTGGGGTGACGCACATGTTAGGTGACGGGCGTGTGGGCCTGTAATGTGGTAATCATGATTTGGTTGATTCTTTTGGACTATTATTATCAAGTCTTGTACTATCCGTGAAATCCTTACGCGTTAGAGTAATTGAACTGTAATTCATGATAGAAAACATATTCAAGTTATGTGCTTATTATGTTGAGGTCTAGTAAGGTTATTTCTGTTGTTATTAGTTACTTGCTTTAACTGCAATTATGTGCCCAGTCATGATTCTTCATTTGCGTATCATATCATAGTCTCTATTATCATGTACTGTTACATCACATATTGTTATTGTTTGGGCTAAGTAGTATGAGGTTGTGAGCCTTGAGACTTGAGAGATTGATGACTGAGTTGGGCATGAGAGCCGAATTGTGAGTGTTATTTTGGATCGAACTACATGCCGCAACTAGCCTTATTAGTTATGACTGTATCCATTGAGCTCCTCACTACTTTCAGCCCAATGTTAGTTATGTTACTTATTAAGTACATTGGATCCTTTGTACTCATACTACACTCTGCACTTATGTGCAGATCCAATTACCTCTAGACATGGTAATTGCTAGAGTGCTGCTAGTACCTGCTCAGACTTTGAGGTAGCTGCTATGACGTCTGCAGACCTTGACTCTCGTTCCTTTCCTGCAATTATGTATTGTTCTATTATTCAAACAGTTGTACTAGAGTTTTTGCAATGTTGATACCTAGTGTAGCTCATGTAATTGTTGACACCAGGTTTTTGGATGGTTGTGGTAGAGTTTCAAATACCTTTATCAGATATTTATGAGATTTTCCGCTGTTGAGTTTATTAAATCATATTTTATTCAAATGATTAGCTATTATGCTATTGTCGGCTTGCCTAGCAAGTGTGTAAGGTTCCATCACGACAGGTTGGGATTTGGGGTCGTGACAAGTTGGTATAAAAGTACTAGGTTACTTAGGTCTCATGAGTCATGAACTGGTTTAGTAGAGTCTTGCAGATCGGTACGGAGATATCTGTAATTATCTTTGAGAGGCTACTGAACTGTTAGGAACTTCACTTTCTTGTATTCTTGTTAAGAGGATTTGTTAATTTTGGATTCTAAATTTCTCTATTCTCTCACAGATGGTGAGGACACGTCTGCCTACAAGCATGCATTGTCGCCTAGTCTATCGGGTGTTCACCTAGTGTTTTATATTTTCATGCTCCGGAAGTATTATGGTGATCTGTCTCATGTCTTGGATTTCAACACAGTGCAACTAGATGGGGATTTGACATATGATGTGGAGCCGATATCCATTTTGGATTGGCAGGTTCGAAAGTTAAGATAAAAGAATATAGCTTTAGTGAAGGTTCAGTGGATAGGTCAGCGAGTCCAGGAGGTTACTTGGGAGACCGAGCGGGAGATGCGGAGCAGCTATCCACACCTATTTGAGTCTTTAAATATGATCCTAGACCCGTTCAATGAATGTCTGTTTAAGAGGGGAAGAATGTAATGATCTGGCCAGTAGTTTTGAGTATTGTAGCACTGTTCCCCTATTTATTGCTTCTTGTATGTTCATTTGTGGTCATGTGACTTGCTGTGGTTTGGGGGATGATTCAGAGTGAATTGGGACACTTAGTCTTAAGGTTGGACGCTTAAGTTGAAACAGTTGACAGGAGTTTGACTTATGTGTAAACGACTCCGAAATTGAGTTTTGATGATTCCAATATCTTCCTATGGTGGGTTTGGACTTAGGCGTATGTCCAAAATTGGATTTGGAGGGTTGTTGGTGGTTTTGGCCTGAATTGGCAAAAGTTGGAAAGTTGAAGGTTTGAAAGGTTGAGAAGTTTGACCGAGAGTTGACTTTATTGATACCGGGCTCGGATTTTGGTTTCGGGGTTAAAATAGGTCTGTTATGTCATTTATGACTTGTGTGCAAATTTGAGGTCAATCGGAGTTGGTTGGATAGGGTTCGACATGTGTTTTTGAAGTTGGAAATTCAAAATTTTTATTAGGCTTGAATTTTGGTGTGATTTGTGTTTTTGATGTTGTTTGACGTGATTTGAGGATTTGACTAACTTCGTATCATGTTTTAGGAAGTGTTGGTATGTTTGGGTGGGGTCACGGGGTCCTCGGGTGTGATTCGGATTGAAATTGAATTGAGGTTTGGACTTGGAGAAAATCTGTTGGTTTCGGTTTAGGTGCAACCGCACCTGCGGGGTTTTGACCACAGGTGCGGAGCCGCAGAATCGGCCATGGTGTCGCAGAAGCGGTTCTGAGTTGAGCTGCGAAGTTGTGCATTTGCGAGGAATATTCCGCACTTACGAGCTCATAGATGAGGTAGTTGGCCACATAAGCGGAAATGGGACATGTGAGGTCTTGGTGGCAGATGCGGATGGGGAGACGCATTTGCGGAAGCGCATGTGTCAGGTTTGTCCACAGAAGTAGACTCGCAGATGCAGAGCAGTGTCTGCGGATGCGAGAGGTCGAGGGATGTTGTTATATCGCAAATGTGGGGTTTTGGCCGCACCAGCAGAACCGCAGATGCGGATAAGTGAGTTGAAGGTGCGGATTGACTAGCAGTATTACATTTCGAAGGGTTTCGCGTTTTCTGTCATTTTTAGACTTGGGAAGATCGGCTAGGCGAAAGTTTTGAGAGGGATTTCACTATAATTTAAGAGGTAAGTGACTTTTTATCACTTTTGTCCATAAATATTGAATACCCATTGACCTTTACACCTAGATTGTGTGTGTTTGAGGTGAAATTTGGGGGATTTTGGACTGGGTAATAGAGAGTAATATTTGGGTGTTTGAGGGTCAATTTGTGGTTGGAAATAGATAATTTTGGTATGGTTGGACTCATAGTTGAATGTGGGTACGAATTTTGTTAATTTTGGTGGGTTCCAAAGCGTGGGCCCAGGGTTGACTTTTTGAATGTGGTTAAATATCTTAGCTTTATCGTTTGGAATCGATTCATATAGCTTGTATTGATTATATTAAGTTGTTTGTGACTAGAATCGAGTCATTCGGAGGTTGCTTAGCGAGGTAATGGTTAGTTGGAGCATTAACTTGCACACTCTGAGGTAAGTAATACTTCTAAACTTGGTACTGAGTGTATAAATCCTTGGAAAATGTGTTATACGGTTTTTGTTGGGGTGATGCACATGCTAGGTGACGAGCGTGTGGGCGTGTAACATGATAATCATAATTCAGTTGATTTTTTTGGACTGTGTTGTTATCATGTCTTGTACAATCTGTGAAATCCTTACGTGTTAGAGTAATTGAACTGTAATGCATGTCAAAAAACATGTTTAGGCTCTGTGGTTATTATGTTGAGCCCTAGTGAGATTATTTCTGTTGTTATGAGTTATGTGCTTTAACTGCAATTATGTGCTCAATCATGATTCTTTATTTGCGTATCATATGTCAGAGTCTGTTATCATTCATTGTTACATCACATATTGTTATTGTTTAGGCTGAGTAGTACAAGGTTGTGAGCCTTGAGACTTGAGAGATTGATGACTCAGTTGGGCTTGAGAGCCGAGTTGTAAGTGTTATTGTGGATCGGGCTGCACGCCGCAGTCGGACTTATTGGATTATTGATTATTGTGGATCGGGTTGCACGCCGCAGCAGGCCTTATAGGTTATATATTAGTGCTTGGGCAGGATCCGCAGCTCTAGAGTCTGACATACCAGCAGTGAGCGCAGGCAAAATGATATCTACATGTTCTTTGGTGAGGGGCATTGATGTCAGGCACCTGTACAATGCTGAGTGATTGTGTGTGTAATGAGTGGGTAATTGGGATATACGGATTGAGTACTCTGAGAGTATGAGTACCTGGGAATGTCACGGTGATACATTACATTTGGCATGCATATTTGACATGAAGGCACAGAGATGTAACATTCCTCATGCTAGTTGTACTTGACATATTTCATCAGTGTTGGGCTTTAATCGTTGAATTTGAAAGCATGTCTAAATTATTGTAACATGAACGAGCTGATTATGGAATTTCTCTAAATTATTTATTGCCATGGTCATTATCTTACATGTGTTGTCATTATATTAGTTCTGACTGTATCATTCTGAGTTCGTCACTTCTTTCAGCCCAAGGTTAGTCATGTTACCTATTGCGTACATTGGGTTGGTCTAGTCATACTACACTCTGCACTTTGTGTGCAGATCCAGGTACCTCTGGACGCGGTGATTGCTAGAGTGGTGCTAGTACCTGATCAGAGGCTTTGAGGTAGCTACTATGACATCCGTAGGCCTTGACTCTCCTTCCTTTCATGCTTTTCTATACTGTTCTATTATTCAGACAGTTGTGCTAGAGATTTAGCTATGTTGATACCTGGTAGTGCTCATGTACTTGTTGACACCAGGTTTTGGGATGGTTGTAGTAGAGTTTCAGATAGTTTTATCAGATATTTATGAGATTTTCTGCTGTTTAGTTTATTAAATCATGCTTTATTCAAATGATTAGTTGTTATGTGATAGTCAGCTTGCCTAGGAAGTGTGTTAGGTGCTATCACGACATGTTGGGATTTGGGGTCGTGACAAGTTGATATCAGAGTACTAGGTTACTCAGGTCTCACGAGTTATGAGCAAGTTTAGTAGAGTCTTGCGGATCGGTATGGAGATGTTTGTACTTATATTTGAGAGGCTACCGTACCGTTAAGAAACTTCACTTTCTTGTATTCTTGTCATGCGGATTTGTTAATTCCGGAATCTAAATTTCAATTCTTCTATTCTCTCACAGACGGTGAGGACATGTGTGACCGAATCAGGCAGACGACCACTAGTATCACCGGCTAGGGCCATGAGAGGCTAGGTCTACGGTAGAGGCTGAGGTACCGCTCGCACTACAGCTAGAGCAGCACTTGTGGAGCCACAAGTTTCTCCAGCTATGGAGCAGATACCAGATGTTGTTGAGCCGGTTGTTTTGGCCCAGATTTTGACTGTATGCACGAGCCTTGCTTAGGCATTTTTGGTTCGAGCTACACCAGCCACTTCTCAGACCGGGGGAGATGCTTAAACTCCCGCCGCCCGTACTCCAGACCAGGTAGCTAAGGGACTCCAAAAACTGGGGGTACTACCAGCCCAGCTGGTTGCAGCTGTTCGGGCCCAGGTTGGCACACCTATAAGTGATAAGGAGTAGAAGAGACTACGGAGGTTTGGGAGGCTTAAGCCTCTAGAGTTCAGTGGGGTTGATTCAGAAGATGCTCAAGATTTCATAGATAGGTGCCAGTAGATCCTTCGCACAAAGAGTATTTTGTAGAGAAGTAGAGTTTCATTTATTACTTTTCAGCTGACAGGGGCATCCTACAGATGGTCGTAGGCCTATGAGTTGAGCAAGCCAGCCGGTGTTGCACTACTTACATGGCATGAGTTCTTAGTTCTCTTCTTAGAGAAGTTTGTTCCACAGACTCGCAGAGAGGAATTGCGTAGGCAGTCTGAGCAGCTATGCCAGGAGGGTATGTTAGTGACTCAGTATAAGATGAGATTTTCAAAGTTGGCTCATCACACGGTATGGTTGGTTCCCACTGAGAGGGAGAGGATTAGGAGGTTCATTGACGACCTCAACTATGGATAACGTTTCACCATGACTCAAGAGATTGCGACGGGTGCGAGGTTTGACGAGGTGGTTGATATTGCTATATGCCTAGAGCTAGTTTGCAGTCAGGTGTATTAGGAGACGGAGGCCATGTGGCCTCGTAGTTCACGTGGTTTTAGCAGTGCCTCATCTGGAGGACAGTCCCATCACAGCAGGGGTCTTCCTTATAGGCCCACTCAGATGGCTCGTCCTGTTCATCGTGGTGCATCAGCTAGCCGTGGTTCATACAGTGCTCGTCCGGGTCGGTCATCTTTCAGTGCTCTCCCAACTCATAGTTCATCTCGTTCTCCATCAGTTTAGGGTCCGTCTGTACCAGGTACCTCTAGTGGTTATTCTGGTTCTCTGGGTACGGTTCAGTCCCCGCCTCCATGTGTAGATCGAGGTTTCTACGAGTGTGCATAGCTGGGGCATGTGAGGAGGTATTGTTCTTGCACTAGTTACTTCTCCACCTGCCCAGCAAGCTCGGGGTGGGACTTAGGTAGCTCAAGGTCGCCCTAGAGGGGGAGGTCGATCAGGTGGTGATTACTCTTGATGCTATGCTTTTCCTGCTAGGCCAAAGGCTGTTGCTTCAAACACAGTGATCACACTGAAGTTGTTTTTTCAATTCCTTCAACTATGCTGGTGCCATATGATACAGAGGAATAGAGATGGGCTGAGTGCACGGCACCAAGTAAATACAAATATCAATCTCCCTATCAGTGGCATGGCCAGCAGGACTGCAGGAAACACATATGGAAAGTCTCGCGCCATGGGAACAGACTCAATGATAGGAGTATCAGCACCAACATCTCTCACAAAGGCCAAATATGCTAGACAACCCTTCACAACCATCCGTTGGGCCTTCAAATATGAAATCACTCTATTGGGAGCATACTCCAGAGAAACTCTCCACTCAATCCTAGGCAATCCTGACATCGCCAATGTCACGGTCTTAGCTTGACAATCCAGAATAACATGAAATGGTGACAACCAATCCATGCCTAGAATCACGTCAAAATCAACTTTACTAAGAAGTAAAAGATCAACCCTCATCTCCAATCCCCCAATAGTCACCACACACGACCGATACACATGGTCGATAATAATATAATAACCCACCGGCATAGATACAAGAACAGGCGAAACGAAGGAATCACGAGGCATATACAAATAACGAGCAATGTACGATGATACATATGAATAAATGGAAATAGGGTCATATAATATGGAATCATCCATGTGGCACACTGAAACAATATACTTGTTAAGGGATTTATTAGGCTTAGTGTGTCGCCTTGGGGTGCACTAGTTCTACTTGTGAAGAAGAAAGATGGTACTACACGGATGTGCGTTGATCATAGGCAGTTGAACAAAGTCACAATTAAGTACAATTACCCACTACCCCACAGTGATAACTTATTTGACCAACTTCAAGGTGCTAGAGTATGCTCTAAGAGTGATTTGAGGTTTGGGTACCACCAGTTGAATATTCAGGATTTTGATATTTTGAAGACGGCATTCAGGACCCACTATGGTCACTACGAGTTTCTTGTGATGTCTTTTGGGCTGACCAATGCCCCAACAACATTTATACATCTGATGAACAGTGAATTCTAGCCATATCTTGATTCTTTTCTCATAGAATTCATTGGTGATATACTAGTGTACTCACGCAGCCAGGAGGAGCACGGGCAACATCTGAGGATTGTACTCCAGACATTGAGGGAGATGCTGCTTTATGCTAAATTCTCTGAGTTTGAGTTTTGCCTTGATTCTATGGCGTTCTTGGGGCACGTGGTGCCCAGTGACGGTATCAAGGTAGATCTGACGAATATTGAGGCAGTCAAATTGACTAGATTGACCCAGAAGGGTGCTCCATTCAGGTGGTCTGATGAGGTGAGGAAAGCTTTCAGAAGCTCAAGACTGCCTTGACCACAATTCTAGTTCTAGTTTTACCTTCAGTATCGGGTTCATATATAATGTATTGTGATACTTCTCGGATTGGTATTGGGTGTTTCTTGATGCAGGAAGGTAGGGGTGATTTTTTATGCTTCACGGCAGTTGAAGCCCGATGAGAAGAACTACCTTGTTCATGATTTAGAATGGGTAGCCATTGTTCATGCATTGAAGATTTAGAGGCATTATTTACAGATCATCAGAGTCTGCAACACTTGTTTAAGCAAAAGGATCTAAATTTGAGGATGCAAAGATGGTTAGAGTACCATTTTGTATCATCCCGAGAAGGCCAATGTGGTGGTTGATGCCTTGAGTAAAAAGACGGTGAGTACGGGTAGCCTTGAATATATTCCAGTTGGTGAGAGATTGCTAGCATCAGATGTTTAGGCCTTGGCCAATCAATTCATGGGGTTATATGTTTCAGAGCCTAGACGGGTTCAAGCTCGTGTGGCTTCTCTGTCTTCTTTATATGAGCGCATCTGAAAGCGTCAGTATGACAACCCCCATTTGCTTGTCATTAAGGACACGGCGATGCCAAGGAGGTTTCAGTTGGAGATGATGGGGTGTTGCGGATGCAGGGGAGGATTTGTGTGCCCAATGTGGATGGGTTACATGAGTTGATTCTTAATGAGGCCCACAGTTCACGGTATTCCATTCATCTAGGTGCCGTAAATATGTACCAAGACTTGAGGCAACACTATTGGTGGAGGAGAATGAAGAAATATATAGTGGAGTATGTGGCTCGGTGCTTGAACTGTCAGTAGGTGAAGTACGAGCATCATTCCTAAGGAGGTCCAGGTACCTTTGAATTTGGTTAAAGATCTTAGCTTTATCGTATGTCCGGGGTTGACACTTTGAGTTTACTTTTTGAATTTGGTTAAAGATCTTAGCTTTATCATATAGAATCGATTCCTATAGCTTGTATTGATGATATTAAGTTGTTTGTGAGTAGATGCGAGTCGTTCGGAGGCCGGTTCACGAGACAAGGGTTTTTTGGAGCATTGAGTTGCGCACTTTGAGATAAGTAACACTTCTAAACTTTGTACTGAGTGTATAAATCCCTGGAAAATGTGTTAAATGGTTTGTATTGGGGTGACACACATTCTAGGTGTTGGGCGTGTGGGCGTGTACCGTGGTAATCATGATTCAATTGATTCTTTTGGACTGTGTTGTTATCAAGTCTTGTTCTATCCGTTAAATCCTTATGTGTTAGAGTAATTGAACTATAATTCATGTTAGAAAATAGGTTTAGGCTATGTGCTTATTCTGTTGAGAACTAGTGAGTTTATCTCTGTTGTTATAAGTTATCTGCTTTAACAACAATTATGTGCTCAGCCATGGTGCTTCATTTGCATATCATATCTCAGTCTCTGTTATCATTCACTATTACATCACAAATTGTTATTGTTTGGGATGAGTAGTATGAGATTGTGAGCCTTGACACTTGAGAGATTGATGACTGAGTTGGGCCTAAGAGCCGAATTGTGAGTGTTATTATGGATCGGGTTGCACACCGCAGTAGGCCTTCTTCGCTTATTGATTATTGTGGATCGGGATGCACGCCGCAGCAGGCCTTATAGGCTATATATTCATGCTTGGTTAGGATCCACCACTCCAGAGTATATCATACCAACAGTGAGCGCAGGCACAGTGACATCTACATGTTCTTTGGTGAGGGGCATTGATGCCAGGCACCCGTACAGTGTTGAGTGATTGTGTGTGTGATGAGTGGGTAATGAGATATACAGATTGAGTACTCTGAAAGTATGGGTACCGGGGAATATCATGGTGATACATTACATTTGGCACGCATATTTGACATGTAGGCACAGAGATGTAACATTCCTCATGCTAGCTGTACTTGACATATTGCATCAATGTTGGGCCTTAATCGTTGAACTTGAAAGCATGTCTAAATTTCTGTAAGATGAACGAGCTGATTATGGAAATTGCTTTGAGTTGTTTATTGTCATGGTCATTATCTAACCTGTGTTNTCTATGTGGCTCGGTGCTTGAACTGTCAGTAGGTGAAGTACGAGCATCATTCCTAAGGAGGTCCAGGTACCTTTGAATTTGGTTAAAGATCTTAGCTTTATCGTATGTCCGGGGTTGACACTTTGAGTTTACTTTTTGAATTTGGTTAAAGATCTTAGCTTTATCATATAGAATCGATTCCTATAGCTTGTATTGATGATATTAAGTTGTTTGTGAGTAGATGCGAGTCGTTCGGAGGCCGGTTCACGAGACAAGGGTTTTTTGGAGCATTGAGTTGCGCACTTTGAGATAAGTAACACTTCTAAACTTTGTACTGAGTGTATAAATCCCTGGAAAATGTGTTAAATGGTTTGTATTGGGGTGACACACATTCTAGGTGTTGGGCGTGTGGGCGTGTACCGTGGTAATCATGATTCAATTGATTCTTTTGGACTGTGTTGTTATCAAGTCTTGTTCTATCCGTTAAATCCTTATGTGTTAGAGTAATTGAACTATAATTCATGTTAGAAAATAGGTTTAGGCTATGTGCTTATTCTGTTGAGAACTAGTGAGTTTATCTCTGTTGTTATAAGTTATCTGCTTTAACAACAATTATGTGCTCAGCCATGGTGCTTCATTTGCATATCATATCTCAGTCTCTGTTATCATTCACTATTACATCACAAATTGTTATTGTTTGGGATGAGTAGTATGAGATTGTGAGCCTTGACACTTGAGAGATTGATGACTGAGTTGGGCCTAAGAGCCGAATTGTGAGTGTTATTATGGATCGGGTTGCACACCGCAGTAGGCCTTCTTCGCTTATTGATTATTGTGGATCGGGATGCACGCCGCAGCAGGCCTTATAGGCTATATATTCATGCTTGGTTAGGATCCACCACTCCAGAGTATATCATACCAACAGTGAGCGCAGGCACAGTGACATCTACATGTTCTTTGGTGAGGGGCATTGATGCCAGGCACCCGTACAGTGTTGAGTGATTGTGTGTGTGATGAGTGGGTAATGAGATATACAGATTGAGTACTCTGAAAGTATGGGTACCGGGGAATATCATGGTGATACATTACATTTGGCACGCATATTTGACATGTAGGCACAGAGATGTAACATTCCTCATGCTAGCTGTACTTGACATATTGCATCAATGTTGGGCCTTAATCGTTGAACTTGAAAGCATGTCTAAATTTCTGTAAGATGAACGAGCTGATTATGGAAATTGCTTTGAGTTGTTTATTGTCATGGTCATTATCTAACCTGTGTTGTCATTATATTGGTTCTAACTATATCCTTTTGAGTTCGTCACTGCTTTCTGCCCAAGGTTAGTCCTATTATTTATTGAATACATTAGGTTGGTTGAACTCATACTACACGATACACTTTGTGTGCAGATCCAGGTACCTCTAGATATGGTGATTGCTAGAGTGGTGCTAGTACCTGCTCAGAGACTTTGAGGTAGCTGCTATGACCTCTGCAGAAGATGACACTCTTTCCTTTCATGCTTTTCTACACTATTCTATTATTTAGACAGTTATACTCGAGTTTTGTCTATGTTGATACCTAGTAGTATATATAATTATTTTTATTAACAACATGACCAATATAAAAAATAAGAGAAACTCTACAAGAAAAATAGTCAAACAAATAACATATGTTTGTTTGTGGCCTAAAAATATCAGATCTACCAGTACTTCTAGGAATACCTTTAAATAAAGAATTATATATTCTTTGAATATGCATAATAATATATGATCAATAAGCAAAAAGAAAAGGGAGACAACCCAAAGCAATCATGTTTGATAACTCCTCTTAGTTCATTATTTTATCATATTTCAAAAGTCCTCAAATAGTTGGTTTTCATCTAAATCAACACCCTGATTTATAGTACATTTAACCCTTACCGCTTACTCCAGTCGTATGTTTAAAATCATCTCCATAAATAGTACATTTTACCATATCGGTATTATAGCACCCCGAAAAGTTTTTCAAATGCTTGAGGCCTCATTGGATGGTCATTACGTGCTAAACGTATTATTTGCATGCTAACAACAACTATGGCTATGGATAACTCTATCTGGGTATGTAAACATATGTTAGACATGGTTTGGAGGGTTAAAAGGGTGTTTAGAAGTCAGGAAAAGTTATTTAGAACAAGTTGGAATTGTTAAAAGAAAAAAGAAGCCTAAAATCGCACATGATTTAATTTCAAATGACCATAAATTTCTGTGTTAATGAGTTATGTTGTGTACAAGAAATAAAATAAAATCTTTTTGAGTTTAGTTTTTAATGGTTCAAACCGTTCATCATTTGAATTTTTGCATACAAAGTTATGATTGATTTATAGAACACTATCCAAATTGTGCGCCGACCGTGCTCCCCCGCACTAGAGAGCACACTTGAGAAAGTTCTAAGTTCGCACTCAGTAGCGGGTTCAAGTACCATATGCTCTACAACGCACCTAGGAAAGGTACATATACCCCCTAAGTCGGGGAGAGATGGCTTGGGGTCAAACTTTGGAAGTTTTTGGAGCTTTTAGAGGTGATTTCGACCATGGCTTCATTTTGGTCATACAAGGTGAGTTTTTATTCATTTTTATGCTAATTAATGCTGATTTATACTAGTATTAATATTACAACATCCTTGGGTTTGATAGATTTCATCAAATCAACCAAGAACATCAAAAGATAAATTTTCTAAGGTTTGCTTCCAAATGTAATTTCCACTTCTTAAAACATATTTATAAAATACAAATGAGTGTTTAAATGTTGTCTATGAGTTGGAAAAGTAATTGGAAGGGTGGAATAGATAAACCCTAGCTTTAACTTTGAAATTTTTGTTGGTAGGGAACATGAATAGTATTGGATTGTTTTGAATGATATTGTTTTGCGTTTCTAATGGAAGAACTAGATTCCATTACACATTTAATGGATGAATTGGAGTTTAAATTCAAGGATTGACCTTCAAATGGTGAAATAAGGATTTTTGTAAAAGCTATGGAGTTGGACCTAATTGTTAGGCGCTTAGTTGGTTTAGTTGGTACTGTTGTGATGCGTTATTGATATATGTGAACTCATAAATATAGATATCGACTTGTTGACAAAGTTTGAGCATTGTAAACAATTTGGAGCAACATAGTACTATTTTGGAGCTTGGACTTGAGGTAAGTTGATTAAAATTTACTCTTCTTGAGGAATTTTCTCTAAGAACATGATTTGAGTAAAGACATGATTTATTTATAATTTTGCATTCGTGCTTGTGGGGACAATTGGTGCAGATGTTTCCATATACTAAAGTATTGTATTGCATGTGAAGTATCATGTTGTTTTCTAAACATCTTATTTTAAAGAATAGTTGGTAAAATGACACTTGATGATAACATTATAAGCTTATGTTGATGATAAGGGAATTAAATATCTGAATTCTATAGTTATCATTTAAATGTAATGTTTTTAAAACCTTACATTTAAAATAGCACTTGTAAAAGCTTTAAGTATTGAAATCTAAGTTTGGTAATTTTTCATTATGAAAGTTTTACGACCAAAATTCAAACCAAAGGATCGTGATGGCACTTAGCCCCACTTGCTAGGCAAGCCAACACTTACTAGTAAATAAGGAAGCAAGACTAAACATTTAACAGATAAAATAAACAGTCGTAGATATAATGAAGGTGACTTCAGAGCATGCAAACGGATATGCAATACTACTTTGAGTCTCCCAAATTTCCAATCGAAGCACCTCTCGGGACTCCGCTGGTACCAATGTGTGGATCTATACAAGAAGTGCAAAAGTGTAGTATGAGTATAACTGACCCATGTACTCAATAAGTGTCGAGCCTAACATCGATGATGTGGTTACAATATACTTACTTTATAAACTTGTGTAGTTAATAAGAAAGAGAAATAACAAGAATAAAGACGAAAATACTAAAAGCAATTACGATCATGTTCCTCAAATATCACAACCAAACCATGTAACAACCCGACCGCTCATTTTGGGAATTAGCATTTCGTTCGGTGGCTTAAGGTATTGAGTAAATTTGAATTTGTATTATGACTTGCGTGTATGGCGGGATTCGGTTTTTAGATGATTCAGGGTAAATTTGAAAGAATGATTCTCATTTTATAAGTTGAAGTTGCAAGAGTTGACCGGAGTTTGACTTTTGTGTTGACAACTCCAGAATGGTGTTTTGATGATTCCAATAGCTTCGTATGGTGATTTTGGACTTAGATGTATGCCGGATCTGGATTTGGAGGTCCATAGGTTTATTTGTTGCATTTTGGCGAAAGTTGAAAAGTTGAAGGTTTGGAAGGTTGAGAGGTTTGACCGGGAGTTGACTTTGTTGATATCGGGTTCAGATTATAGTTTCGGGAGTGGGAATAGCTCTGTTGTGTCATTCAGGACTTGCATGCAAAATTTAACATCATTCCGGATTGATTTGATATGATTCAGCGCAAGTTGTAGAAGTTTAAAATTCATAGTTCATTAAGCTTGAATTGAGGTGCGATTCGTGGTTTTGATGTTATGTTTCATGATTTAAGGCCTCGAGTAGGTTCATGTTATATTTTGGGACTTGTTGGTATGATTTGACGGGGTCTCGAGGGGCTTGGGTGTGTTTTGGATCATTGGTTGAGAGAGACTAGTTAAGTTAAGAAATTTAGAGTTTGGCCATGGTCAATATCAGGTCAAGACGACCTCTTTTTAGTATTTTGAGTGCGCGAGCAGGTCCGTAGCATGTTTCATGATTGAAATTCATATATGATTTGTGTCAGGGAGGTTCCAGATGAGTTCGGGGTAGTTTCAGATCATTTCGGTGAAGTTTGAGATTGTTGGTACTTCGCAATTGCGAACTTTTTGTTGCAATTGTGAGCTACTGCATTGCGAACTTTTGGTCTCAATTGCGAACCTTGGTCCCAATAGTGAATCTTGGTCTCAATTGTGAACGGTCGCAATTGCGAACATCCACAATTGCGAACTTTTGGTCGCAAATACGACATCTGCAGCTGGGTTAAGAGTTGGAATTTCGGGATTTTAGCTCATTCTTTCATATTCTGAACCCTAGACTTGGTAGGAGGCGATTTGGAGAGAGGATTTTCATCTACAATCATTGGGTAAGTGATTTTGATCAATTTCCAACTATTTTACATGATTATATATGAGATTTAACATCAAAATTATGAGAATCAAAGGGGAATTGTGAGAAACTTTTTCTATGTTTTGAAAAATGCAAATTTGGGATTTTAGAGTCGAATTGAACTCGGATTTTGAATCAAAACACATATATAGACTCGTGGGGTTATGAGTACTCGGAATCTACCCTTGGACCGTGGTTTTGACCGGGCAAGCTCGGGATTGACTTTTGTTGACTTTTGAGAAATTGTGTAAAGATCATAGCTTTAAATATATGAATTGATTATTCTTGCATTATTTGATGTTATTAAGTCAATTTTGGTTAGATTTGAGCCGAGCGGAGGTAAATGGTAAAGAAAAAGCTATTTTAGAGTATTTATTGAGGGTATTTGAGATAAGTATCTTGCCTAACATTGTGTGGGGGAACTACCTCATAGGAATTGGGTTGTTTGCACTATTTAAACTACATGAAAGTCGTGTACACGAGGTGAAAAGTGTGTACATGACTTATATGTGGAAATTTGACCGTTTTAGTCTTTTAGGTTTTATATGCACATTAAAATGAAGTAGCCTTATCATGTTATATCCTCCATTGGTAAATTTACCATTACATGCCTTATTTGAAGTAGATTGGTTCATGTTCTACCCTTTGTGGCCAAATATACTCTTATATACTTTAATTGGAGTTGTTGCCTCTTTTATTACATTTTATCTCTTCCATTGTGATTTATCACTTGAAATCGTTGTTACATGTTGCCTCTCCTATTGTTGAGTTATTCTTATTTGAAATCATTGTTACATGTTATCTGTCCTACTTTTGAGTTATTCTTATTTGATATCATTGATACACATTATCTCTCCTATTGTTGAGTTATTCTTATTTGATATCGTTGATACACATTATCTCTCCTATTGTTGAGTTATTTTTATTTAAAGCCAGTATTACTTGTTTATGTCTTTCACTGTGAGCTCGTTCTTCCATCTCATTGTGCTTTTGTAATTCATATGTTGATTTACTTGTTGTGCTCCTGGGTTATTATGGTTGTTGTTGTACTCAATGTTGTTGAGCAGAGGGATATGTGTGGTTGTGGTATTGAAATTATTTTTAAGGAAATTTATTGGCATATGGGCACATGTGATGCGAGTTTTTATATTGTTTTATGTTTTTTGCACAAGTGGTATTGTTGAGAGGATTGTTGGAGTGTTTGCATGTGAGTTGTCCGTGCTATTGTTATTATTGATATTTGCACATGCGACAGCACCGGGCGGGCTATATATGTGGGTTCGCGCATGTGGCGAGACAAAGTGGGAATATTATTATGCGAATGTGGCGAGACAAGGCAGGCATTTACTGTATTGTTGCGCACGCGGAGAGATAAGGGGGGCTATGTCAGGGATGATTTGTGATGATCTGTGATGTCCTGGGGGCATTGTTATTGTTACACATTCGTACCTGAGAGTACGTCGTAAGTCAATTGATATAAGCTCTGAAATGAGATCATCTTTGAAAGTACATAAAGTAAGTTAATAATGGTAACTTGGAGGTCACAAATATTTAAGGTCATGGACTGTAAGTACCAAGAGGGTTGGAAGGCTTAGAAGCTAAACCAATTGAAGAAAATAAGTTTTGTCGAAAGTCGACAAGTTGGGAATGTTATAATATGTACTTTTGGGGTGAGACTAGGGTGCTCAAAATGATAAGGAGGTTATGTTATGAGTTAATTTTGTCTTATGATAGTCGTGTGTTATGTTTTGAAGTCAAGCGAGTTGTGGAACAAAACTTGGCAAAGATCATCACAAGTTACATTCATAAATGTGTTGAAACTTAGGTCAAATGTAGCTGAGCTTTTATCCCAATATACTTGGAATTAGGGCATGATCTACCTACAAAATTGAATATCTATGAGTCTAGTTTCTAACACATTAAACCTTTGTCGATACGACATAGGAGCAGAGAGATATTTGCAGTTTTGCGAGACTGCGCAGACTTCATAGGTGACATGTAGGTGTGTCACTAAAGCTTTTTGAGAAATACATTTAGTATGTTATATGAGGTCTTTTGGGGACATATTATATACAAAATTAAAGGTCTTGGAATGTAGTTTCTAATGCTGTTAACCGTTCGTTCATATGACATCCAGATAAAAAGATATATGCGTCAGAAGAAGGGCCAAAGCTGGGGTGCCAAGCTAGCACCTCTTTGACTTTTCAAAAGTTGATATATATAGGGTTTTAAATCGTCTTTATCAACATTTTTCATAGAACACGACCATAGAACCGCCAAAAAATTACACTTTATCTCTCTACAAGGGTTCCAAAGAAGATTATCATCCGGGATACGAAATCAAGAAGCGATGATATTAGAACGATCCCTACGACGTAAGTATCACTATATCGCCTCTCTTTTTATTTGTTGTTTGAGTTTTGGAAAATAACATAACTGAAAACTGAAATTGAACTGATAATATAATAATTGGAAGTAACTGGGAGTCAAAGATGATCTGGAGATATACTTACCTGTTGATAGTGACTAAACTCCTTCAATATAGTAAGTAAAATAACTGTCCGGCCCTATAAGGCTCGGTACGTGTAATTGCTCGGCCGTATTAGGCTCTCTCATAGGCGCTCGGCCATAGTGGGCTCTATATCTCGACCATCCTGGGCTCGCTCATAGGCGCTCGGCCACAGTAGGCTCGGTATATATAACTTACCATCTGATCAGAGGTTGCCCAATAGGGGCCTTCCCACCGATTATAACTCGATGGTGGTGAAAATAGTGTAATAGTGTATATATATATAGACCCTCTGCTCTTTTGACTGAATAAAGGCAAAACTAAACTGAATATGAAGTC
>AWOL01S0073362.1:0-15792 GCA_000715115.1 Nicotiana otophora | reverse complement strand
TTCTAGAGCCCGAGATAGAGGCCGGGGGAGGGCACCGACCCGAGGTAGGGGACAAGGGCGTCCCAGAGCTGCCCCAGTAGCACCACCAGTAGATCCAGTAGAGGATTCCATTATTGAAGAGCAAGGTGAGGTGCCTGCCGCAGATCTAGCCACGACAGATTTCATGACAGCATCGGGCTTTCAGGAGATCATGGGCCGTATGATGCGGTTCATGGACACCATGACTCAGACTGGTTTATTTCCAGCGGACCCAGCCACATCTCAAGCAGGAGGGGGAGCACAGACCCCTACTACTCAGGCTTCTGGGCACACAACTGTAATATATCAGACTCCGGGTGCACTACCCGTGGGCGGAGCCCAGCCAGTTGTGGCGGCTGCACCTGAGCCTAGACAAGCTGCGGACGGCGATCCGCAGAAGCTATTAGACAGATGGACTAGGATACACCCTCTATCTTCGGAGACGAGCGCCATGAGGATGCCCAGGATTTCATTGATAGGTGCAGGGACAGACTGCACAACATGTGGATACTGGAGTTTCATGGGGTTGACTTCACTACTTTCCAAGTAGATGGTGGGAGTCTTATCTTCTTGGCAGACCAGCGGGTTCTCCTCCCATGACTTGGAGCCAGTTCACACAGCTTTACCTGGATAGGTATATTCCACCCTCGGAGAAGAAAGATTTGCGGTATCAATTTGAGCAGCTTGAGTAGGATCAGATGTCAGTGACCGACTATGAGGCAAGATCTTTTGAGTTGTCTCGCCATGCACTTATGATATTTCCTACAGATGTAGAGAGAGTACGGAGGTTTGTTGCGAGGCTGCACTCCGGTATTAGGGCCAATATTACCCGAGAGGTTGAGATGGGGACTTTTTATCAGTTGGTAGTGGAGATTGCTCGAAGGATTGAGGGCTACCGTTAGAGAGGGAGAGAGAAGATGCAGCAGGATAAGAGGGCCCGTTTCTCTGGAGATTTTAGAGGTGCCCCGGCTAGGGGCAGAGGTCAGTTTGGGAGGGGTCAGTCTAGCAGGCCCCCATATTCATTACCACCACCTCCTTGAGGTGCTCCAGTGCGCCCCTATTTCTGCGCCGCATCAGAGAGTTATTACCGCCCACCAGCCCTCCAGGGTTCTTCCAGTAGGTACTCAGGTCACCAGAGTTCTTCCAGTTCCTATCTTAGTGCCATGCCGGAGAGTCCATACCGCCTACCGGCTATTCAGGCTTCTTCCAGTGGGTCTACAGGCCATCAGGATCAGACATCAGAGTAGCAGATCGCCGCACCGAGGGGCTGTTTCGAGTGTGTTGATCTCGGTCACATGAGGAGATTATACCCCAGGCTTTGGGGCAAGGCAGTGCAGCAGGCTCAGCATCCCACGATTACAGCACCGGCTGTCCGGCCAGCTAAAGGCGGAAGGCAGGCTGGCAGAGGCTGCCCTAGAGGTGGAAGCCAAGTAGGGGGAGGCCAGTCAACTACTGTTCAGTCAGGCGGAGGCCAGTCCGTCGGCGCTCCATCCAAATTCTATGCTTTTTCGGCCAGACCATATGCATTGGCCTCAGATGCCGTGATCACAGGTATTATTTTGGTATGCAGTAGGGATGCTTCGATATTATTTGATCCAGGATCTACCTATTCATTTGTTTCATCTCTGTTTGCTCATTTTCTGTATATTCCTTGTGAGTCCTTCGGTACTCCTATTTATGTGTCCACTCCTATGGGCAATTTTGTGGTTGTGGATCAGATCTACCGATCCTGTGTGATCACATTATGTAGTTACGAGACTAGTGCGGACCTTATGCTACTTAATATGATTGACTTTGAGGTCATCTTGGGCATGGACCAGTTATCTCCATACCACGCCATCGTTGATTGTCATGCCAAGACTATTACCTTAGCGATGCCAGAATTACTGAGATTGGAGTGGAAGGGTTCCTTAATTAGTACAGCTAGTCGGGTTATCTCTTTTTTGAAGGCTCGCTATATAGTCGAGAAGGGTTGTTTGGCTTACCTAGCTTATGTTCGGGACATCACCGTAGAGTCTCTGACAATTGATTCAGTGCCAGTAGTCTGGGAGTTCACCGATATGTTTCCTTATGACCTTCCAGGCATGCCGCCAGATCGTGATATTGATTTTCGTATTGATTTGGCTCCAGGCACCCAGCCTATATCTATCCCACCGTACCATATGGCTCCGAAAGAATTGAAGGAGTTGAAGGAACAGCTTGAGGAGTTGTTAGAAAAGGGGTTTGTGAGACCAAGTTTTTCACCTTGGGGTGCACCAGTATCGATGATTTGTTTGACCAGTTGTAGGGTGCTAGGGTATTTTCTAAGATCAACTTGAAATTGGGGTACCATCAGTTGTTACTTCGGGACTCAGATGTTCCGAAGACTGCCTTCCGTAAGAAATATGGTCATTACGAGTTTCTAGTGATGTCCTTCGGCTTGACTAATGCCCCAGTGGCATTTATGGATTTGATGAACCGGGTGTTCAGGGCTTATACTGATTCCTTCGTTATTGTCTTCATTGATGACATCTTGATTTACTCACGTAGCCTGGGGGAGCACGAGCAACATTTGAGAGTGGTACTTCAGTCCTTGCGAGAACAGAAGCTATATGCTAAGTTCTCCAAGTATGAGTTTTGGCTAGAGTCTGTGGCATTCTTAGGGCATATTGTATCAGGAGAAGGTATTAAGGTGGATCCCAGGAAGATTGAGGCAGTTCAGAGTTGGCCTCGTCCCACTTTGGTGATTGAGATCAGGAGTTTCCTAGGGTTGGAATGTTATTATCGTTGGTTTGTGCAGGGTTTCTCATCCATTGTAGAACCTCTGACTTGATTGACCCAAAAGGGTGCTCCATTCTGTTAGTTCGATTATTGTGAGGCGAGCTTCCAGAAGCTCAAGACAACTTTGACTACAGCACCGGTTCTAGTGTTGCCTTCCTGCTCGAGGATATATACCGTATATTGTGATGCTTCACGTGTTGGCTTGGGTTGTGTATTTATGGAAGAGGGGCGAGTTATTGCATATGCTTCGCGTAAGCTAAATATTCATGAGAAGAATTACCATGTGCATGATCTAGAGTTAGCCGCGATTGTTCATGCTTTTAAGATATGGAGGCATTATCTGTATGGGATGTCATGTGAGGTTTATACTGATCACCGCAGCTTGCAGCACTTGTTCAAGCAAAGGGATCTCAATCTGAGGCAGCGCAGATGGCTTGAGTTACTGAAGGACTATGACATCATTATTCTTTATCATCCGGGTAAGGCGAATGTATTCGTGGATGCCTTGAGCAGGAAGGCAGTGAGTATGGGTAGTTTGGCATTCATTTCAGCTGAGAAGAGACCACTAGCTTTGGACATTCAGTCCTTGGCTAATAGACTGGTAAGGTTGGATATTTCATAGCCCATCAGAGTTCTTGCATGTTTTGTTGCCCAGTCTTCACTATTAGAGCAGAGAAAGGCTCGATAGTTTGTTGATCCGCACTTGGCAGTCCTCAGGGAGATGGTACTACAAGGTGGTGCCAAGGAGGTATCTATGGGAGAGGATGGTGGTCTGCCACTCCAGGGTCGTCTATGTGTTCCTAATGTCGATGGCTTGAGGGAGAGGATCCTAGAGAAGGCACACAATTCTCGGTATTATATTCATCCAGGTTCTACGAAAATGTATCGTGACCTGAGATAACGTTTTTGGTGGCGGCGGATGAATAAAGACATAGTTGAGTATGTGACTAGGTGCCTAAATTGCCAACAGGTCAAGTATGAGCACCAGAGGCCAGGTGGCCTACTTCAGCAGATGACTATACCTGAGTGGAAATGGTAGCGCATTACCATGGACTTCGTAGTTAGGTTGCCACGTACCTTACGGAAGTTTGATGTAGTTTGGATCATTGTCAATAGGTTGACCAAGTCGGCACACATCATCTGATTGTGACTACATATACCTCAGAGAAGTTGGCCCAGATTTATATTCGGGAGATAGTTCGGTTTCATGGTGTGCCTATTTCCATCATATCAGATAGAGGCCCTCAGTTCACCTCACATTTTTGGAGGGCCATACAGAGTGAGTTGGGGACCCGTGTAGAGCTCAGCACAGATTTCCATCCACAGATCGACGGCCAGTCAGAGCGGACAGTTCAGATATTGGAAGACATGCTCAGAGCATGTGTGATTGACTTTGGGGGACAATGGGATCAGTTCTGGTCGTCGGCCAAGTTTTCTTACAATAACAGTTATCAGTCCAGCACCGAGATGGCTCCATTTGAGGCTCTATATGGTCGTCTATTTCGTTCTCCCATCGGGTGGTTTGGGCCCGGCGAGGCAAGGTTATATGGTACTGATTTGGTAAAGGATGCCTTGGAAAAGGTAAAGTTGATTCAGGAGCGACTTCGCACAGCACAGTCCAGACAGAAGAGTTACGCTGATCAAAAGGCGCGCGATATATCATTTATGGTTGGCGAGAAGGTTCTCTTGAAAGTCTCATCGATGAAGGGTATTATGAGATTCGAAAAAGAAGGTCAAGTTGAGCCCAAGGTTTGTAGTCCCATTTGAGGTGTTGAGGAGAGTTGGGGAGGACATGCGGAGCAGATATCCACACTTATTCAGAACTTCAGGTATGATGCTAAACCCGTTCGAGGACGAACATTTGTTTAAGAAGTGGAGAATATAACGACCCGGCCGATCATTTTGCTTTCTAGAACCCTGTTCCCCTAAATAAAACTTCCCGTACTTGCTTTTACTGATTTATGACTTGCGGGGATGGTTGGTTCGGGATTTGAAACAGTTTGGGTTGAAATCGGAACACTTGGTTCCTTAAGGTGGGCTTAAAAGGCCAAGTTTGACTTCAGTCAACATTTTGAGTAAACGACCTCAGAATCGGGATTTGACGGTTCCAATAGGTTCGTATGATGATTTCGGACTTGGGCGTATGTTCGGATCGAGTTTTGGATGACCCGGGAGCGTTTTGGCGCCCAATAGTGAAAGTTGGTTCTTGAAGAACTTTGAAGTTCTTTAAATTTGGATTGGAGTGGAATTTGGTGTTATCGAGGTCCGAATTGCATTTCGGGACCGGGAGTAGTTCTGTAATGTCATTTAAGACTTGCACGCAAAATTTGGTGTCATTCCAAGTAGTCTAAGCATGATTCGGCGCATTCGGAGGATTTGGAAAACTTGAAGATCAAAGTTTGATTCAATTTGGTTTTGGGATATGATTCTTGGTTTCATTGTTGTTTTTCGCGTTTCGAGAGTTTGAGCAAGTTCGCATTATAATTACAGACCTGTTAGTGCCTTTGGATGGAGTCCCGAGTGGCTCGGGTGAGTTTCGGACTCCTCGGAGCAGAGTGTGAGAAAATAGAAATGCCCAATTCTGGTTTCCTTCTTCGCGATCACGAAGGGACTATCGCGTTCGCGTAGAAGGAGTTGGGGCTGGGGAGGAAATATGCTACGCGTTTGCGAAGTCTGGGCCAGTGACCTTCGCGTTCGCATGAGGCGACTCGCGTTCGCATAGAATAACTGGGCTGGGTTAGGGCCGCTTTATTCTTCTCGTTCGCGAAGCAACCCTCGCATTCGCGTAGGGTAGGCCAAGCCAGCCTCCGCGTTCGCGAATCATTGACCGCATTCGCGATGAAGGGTCTTCAGGGGGCCTGAGTCATCTGCCTTCGTGAACGCGAGGCCTCTTTCGCGTTCGCAAAGAAAGAGGCATCAAGGCAGTGAGTTTAAAAATCGGGACTTAGGCATTTTTGGGGTCATTTATTACACTCTTGGGCGATTTGAGGGCTCTTAAGGAGGAGATTTCGACTTAGCTTTGTGAGGCAAGTAATTTCTACATAATGTGAATTAAATACTTAGATTATGGGTAGATTAACATGTGGAAATTAGTGGGAAACTAAATAAGGGTTTAGAGAAAGACCTAGGTTTTTGATAAACACTAGATTTGACTACGTAATGTGTTATGGAATTTAGTAAAATTCATATATTTATGTTCCTAAGGTTATGGGTAACAACTTGCTTTGAAAATTTTCGAAATCCGAACATGTGGGCCCGGGGGTGAATTTTAGAAATCTTGCAATTTAGGGTGGGTAATCACTTAAATGGTGGAATTATGAACTTTTGAGCATAGACTGATTAGTTTATGTCATGTTTGACTAGCTTCGAGTCGTTTGGCGTCAAATTTGGAGGTTGGAGCGCATTCTTGAATTGGGAAGTAGGCTTTAAGGCGAGGTACGTCTCTTTTCTAACCTTGTAAGAGGGAATTAACCCCATAGGGGAATTAAATAAATGTCTGTGCCTAATTGTGGGTGCTACATACGTACGAGGTGACGAGAGTCCGTATGTAGCTACTATTATACTATTGTCCGGGTAGTTTAGGACTCGTCTCATGCTATACTTGGAATGTTTGTGACCTTACTTGCTAATATAATCACTTAGTCATGATAGAAATTGATAAAAGAATTGTATAAGGTTAAATTCACTTTTTGAAGGTTTGTATGAGATACTTGACTGTAAATGAGAAACTTGTGTTTTCTTGAAAATAATTGTTATTTGTGGATCGGGCCGAGTGCCTCGGTAGTAAATAGATGCATCTATGGTTTGCGTCGTTCGTCCCTCCGGCAGTGCACAATTTAATATTATGTTGGATCGGGCCGTACGACCTCGGCATAATTGCGCATGTTAATTATTTGGAACTCTCCGTGATTTATAATGCTTAAATGCCTTGAAATGTAAGTGGTTAAACTATATGACTGAAATTGAAATTTTAAATTTATGAAAGAAGTACTTATCTCTTCCCGTTATTGAACTGTCAGAATTATTCATGATATCTATACTTAGCATAACACTTTAATTACATTATTATTGGCCCTAGTAAGTGTCAAGTCGACCCCTCGTCACTACTTCTTCGAGGTTAGGCAGAATACTTACTGGGTACATATGATTTATGTACTCATACTACGCTTCTGTACTTAATTGTACAGGATCTGAGGCTGGTGCATCTAGTTACCCGCTCGGCGCGCATACCTAATCTTGGACCGAGACTTCACGGTGAGCTGCCCCTTCTGAGCCGTTCAACAGCATGCCGGAGTTTCTCTTTTATTTTTATCTATTCATTCTGTTTCAGACAGTAGGATAGTCATTTTTTGTATATTCTACTAGTTGCCCACACACTTGTGACACTAGATCTTGGCACGTATTAGTAGGCTTTGATATTTGGGTTGTAATTCAATAGTTATAACTGCTTTTAGATGTTTCCGTTTGTTTGCCTTAAAAAATCCTTTATTTATCAAATGCTTTAAATGTAAGTAAAGCTAAATGTTGGAATTACTTAATAAACAAAAAAATAGGAAGTCACTAAGTTGTTCACTATTGACTTATCCAGCAACAGTGTTGGATGCCATCACGACCTGACATGGAGTTGGGCCGTGACAACATGGTATCAGAGCTCTAGGTTCACGTAGGCCTCACAAGTTACGGGCAGGTCTAATAGAGTCTTGAGGATCGGTGCGGAGACATCCGTACTTATCTTCGAGAGGCTATAGGATGTTAGGAAATTACTCTTTATTCATCGTCTATCGTGTAATTGATTGTACACTAAGTTTTTTTCTTCTATTCTCTCACAGATGGTGAGGACGCGTACGGCGGATATTCCAGACCTGGGAGGAGCTGCTCCCCCCGTTTCTAGAGCCCGAGATAGAGGCCGGGGGAGGGCACCGACCCGAGGTAGGGGACAAGGGCGTCCTAGAGCTGCCCCAGTAGCACCACCAGTAGATCCAGTAGAGGATTCCATTATTGAAGAGCAGGGTGAGGTGCCTGCCGCAGATCTAGCCACGACAGATTTCATGACAGCATCGGGCTTTCAGGAGATCATGGGCCGTATGATGCGGTTCATGGACACCATGACTCAGACTGGTTTATTTCCAGCGGACCCAGCCACATCTCAAGCAGGAGGGGGAGCACAGACCCCTACTACTCAGGCTTCTGGGCACACAACTGTAATATATCAGACTCCGGGTGCACTACCCGTGGGCGGAGCCCAGCCAGTTGTGGCGGCTGCACCTGAGCCTAGACAANGCGCATGTTAATTATTTGGAACTCTCCGTGATTTATACTGCTTAAATGCCTTGAAATGTAAGTGGTTAAATGATATGACCGAAATTGAAATTTTAAATTTATGATAGAAGTACTTATCTCTTCCTGTTATTGAACTGTCAGAATTATTCATGATATCTATACTTAGCATAACACTTTAATTACATTATTATTGGCCCTAGTAAGTGTCAAGTCGACCCCTCGTCATTACTTCTTCGAGGTTAGGCGGGATACTTACTTGGTACATATTGTTTATGTACTCATGCTACGCTTCTGTACTTAATTGTACAGGATCTGAGGCTGGTGCATCTAGTTACCCGCCTGGCGCACATACCTGATCTTGGACCGAGACTTCACGGTGAGCTGCCCCTTCTGAACCGTTCAGCAGCATGCCGGAGTTTCTCTTTTGTTTTTATCTGTCTATTCTGTTTCAGACAGTAGGATAGTAATATTTTCTATATTCTATTAGTTTTCTACACACTTGTGACGCTAGATCTTGGCACGTATTAGTAGACTTTGATTTTTGGGTTGTAATTCAATAGTTATAACTGCTTTTAGATGTTTCCATTTGTTTGCCTTAAAAAATCCTTTATTTATCAAATGCTTTAAATGTAAGTAAAGTTAAATGTTGGAATTTCTTAATAAACAAAAAAATGGGAAGTCACTAAGTTGTTCACTGTTGGCTTGTCCAGCAACGGTGCTAGACGCCATCACGGCCTGACATGGAGTTGGGTCGTGACACTAGGTAAACCAATTACAATTACAATTCAAGCCATTTTTTATTTTTTTTAAAATATATAATTTAATACACGTGTCCAAACCAACAACAGAAATAATTATAACACCTTCCCAAGACTGGTAATACTGAGTCACGAACACTAACTGAATACATTCAATGAATCTCAAAGATCGAATATGCATTACTGTTCGAATAAGAGTTGACAGTACAATAAAATGGAAAGACTCCAAGGGACTGTGATGACCAAGCAGCTCTGCCTTGGATCCTTGCGATCAACACACTAACTTTGCCCGAGTCCGATATCTCCAATACCTGGCTCTGCACAAAATTATGCAGAAGTGTAGTATGAGTACACCACAGTCGGTACCCAGTAACTATCAAGACTAACCTAGGTGGAGTAGTGACGAGGTACAATCAAGACACTCACTAGTCAAATAACCTGTGCAATATAGCAGTATACAATAGTACTGGAAAATAACTAGCAACGATAACAACAAAATCAACCAGTGATATAATAGTAAGGCAGCAAGAACGTCATAATTATTGTTCAGGCGAATAAGGAACACAAGTATAACCAATTAAATATGTCCTTCAAATATAAATCTTTCGCATATAATTCTTTCGAATAAATTCCTTCCGAATCTAATTCTTTGAAATAATATTTTGAATATAATTCATTCAAATAAAAGTCACCTTGTGACACCTCATTTTAAAATCATAAACATAAGGGTATCTGCCCACTTTCATATTTCTACAGCACTTCGTACCCATATTTCTATCATAATTGCACGGACAACTCACGTGCCAATAATATCAATGTATATAAGATCCACATGATCAATGTATTTCCACTAAAGTGAGTTTATAATTTTTAAATCAAGTAAGAAATCAACAGAGAAATGAATTTATTTTTGAAATCATTTGGGTGAAGAAAATTAATATTGCACTTAAATTAAAGCATCAGATAAACTACTGACATGGATGTAAAACTATTTAATTTAAAATATAATAATAATTTCTTTTATTTAAATCAACTCAATCATCGAAAATCAGTAAGAAAAAACAAAAATATACTTCTTGAGAGTCTCGTGCTAAAAAGCCAAAGCCAACACAATACAACTAGGAGCACAAAACACATAATAATAAAGTCAACTAGTACATCACGGAAGAAGACAATAATTTACATATTAAATGAAACAAAATCACCCAAGACAAGAACATAAATAAAGAAATATCAACAGAGCACTCCCGAGGTACCGCCTCGTAGTCCCAAATCATAAATAAATTCACAATATCTCATTTGCTTATATCACCGCGGGAGAATTCACATTTCTTTTTTAAAGAAATCATATTTTTCCAAAATAGCATCACACATTTTATCCACCCTTATCACACCGCATGACTTCTAGTAGTTCCCCTACTAGCCACGCGTTTAAAACCACCCTTATCTCACCTCATGTGTTTCGACACCCTGACCTTATATCACCGCATGCGTATCAATATCACAATATTTTCACAAATCGCACCTCAAGTGACCAAATATCACAGCATAATATAATGTGCACCTCAAGTGCTCACATATCACAACATATCACAAATTGCACATCAAGTGCTCAAATATTCCAACATATCACAAATTGTACATCAAGTATTCAAATATTACAACATATCACAAATTGCACATCAAGTGCTCAAATATTCCAACATATCACAAATTGTACATCAAGTATTCAAATATTACAACATATCACAAATTGCACATCAAGTGCTCAAATATTACAACTTTCCACAGAAATCAACAATACATTACTTCTCCGCAATAAGGAGCCCACGACTCAATCATAATGTGTACAACATTCTTAACAAAATGTTCGGGAGTGAACAACTCAACCGAATAATATTTCAGAATTTGGAACTATTCCTTAATATGATTCACGGCCTTTATAATTCAATTCCAAATTTTCAATAACATGAACAGAAAAGTAATTCATCAAGGAACAACACCTCTTTTAAATCACAGCTTCAAGAAATAAATAGATTTATTCATCTTATTAACTAAATTTTCCATAAAAAATGGAAACTCAAACAAACACAGAGTTCACATAAAGGTCAAGTGGCAATCACACCAAATTATCATATAAAAATAATCTCGGCAAACAAGGAATAAGGCATGACAAATAAGGGATTTAATAAGTTACAACAATTTTCCAATTTAATACTTAAGGGCGTTTGCGAATTTCAACCGATATAATATGCACATATAAACAAAGTAAGTACTCGTCACCTCGCGTACATGGTTTCAATTAAACAATTTCCACATAAGACTCAATGCCTAAGGGGTAATTCCCCGACTCAAGGTTAGACAAGATACTTACCTTTACGGATATAGGCCGATATTCTAAAATAACCGTCTTGCCTGAATAAATCCTTTGGATAGCTCAAATCTATTCCAATTAATTCAATTCAGTCAATACTAATTAAATGAATTAATTTCATATGAAAATACTAATTTTTCAACAAAATCCGAAATTTAACTCAAAACTTGCCCGTGAGGCCCACGTCTCGGAATCTGATGAAACTCACAAAATCCGATAACACATTCAATTACGAGTCTACCCATACCAATTTTATCAAATTCCGATAACAACATGCCCTCCAAATCTAAAAACAACATTTCTTGAAAAGTTTTGCAAAAATCTTGATTTCTTCCATTTAAATCTGAAATAAATAATAAATATATCCATAGAATCATGAAGTATAATCACTTTCGGATATAGAACACTTACCCCAATCCATATGGTGAAAATCGCTTCAAACATCGCTTCAATCCGAGCTCCATAGCTCCAAATATGTTAAAAATGACCGAAATCTCGAAATATAGCTACTGCCCAGGTATTTACTCTTCGCGGTCGCGAAAAATGCTTCGCGACCGCGAAGCACCTTTCTCAGCCCAAACTTTGCCTTTCGAGATCGCGAAAAATGCTTCACGATCGCGAAGAACAAGTGCCCAGCACTTCCAGACAATCTCTACTATAATGGTCATAACCTTTTGTACAAAACTCCAAATGATGAATGGTTTGACTTTATGCAAAATAGACCCCAAGGGCTATAATTTTCATGTGTTTTTTATCTTGCAATTCCTTATAGATTGCGATATATAAGCTTCCAAACTTAGCCGTGTGCAATAGAAATTTCCAAACTCTTCCCAGACGCGTCGAATTGTCCTACGGACTTCCAAATCCAAATCTGGACACACGCCTAAGTCTGAAATCACCATACGAAGCTATTGACATCATCAAAATTCCATTCTGGAGCCGTTTCCTCAAAAATCAAACTCCAGTCAACTCTTTTTATTCTAAGCTTCAACAAATGAGAATTGTTCTTTCAATTTAATCCTGAATCATCTGAAAACCAAACTCGTCCACACATGCAACTCATAATACACATCACAAAGTTGCTCATGACCTTAAGTCGTTGAACGAGACGCTAATCCTTAAAATGACATATCGGGTCGTTACATTCTTGCCCTCTTAAATATACGTTCGTCCTCGAACGTGCCAAGAATCTTTTTGAGGACATTAAATTACTGAGTGTATTATTACACACATACCCGCGAGTGATTCTACTTCACCGCAAATGTAACATGGATCTGACAATGCCACCTCAATTGAGATTATTTCTTTTATCGTCATTTATAAACTTTAAAGCCAATTTCCTACACTCCAATAAATTTCAAAAGGCCTGATTTTCATATTAACACATTGTGTTAGTCTCAACCGGCTGTAGCAAGTTTTTTTGTGCCTTCACACACATTACATGTATGCCCATAACCACATCTCTAGTCATAAATGATGTTCATAATCAATTACAACATCGTTAATTGACCTCATGTTAACAAAATTCTCGTTTCAAACCTTCACCTTACTAACAACAAGACACGAGGCATGAAGACCTCATAATTATTTACCCGAGTTAACGAATCACATTTAACGCCACCTAGGCACTCACCTAGTAGGCTAACACTCAATATTTATAGCACAAATATGGCTAAATATGCACAGAAAATACATACAAAATTATCGAATACGCCTAATAGGCATGACTCCTTATTAATACTATAGTACAAATTTAAATTTCACAAAGTAAGAATTTAAACACATAAATTTTTCATCACAAGGACCTCGTCCTTATATAACTTCCACTATGGCTTGTAGTCCGATTTAAATATTTCACATCATATAAAAATGCGAGGATCTCATCTTCATCTCCGAATCATAGGTATTTTGTACATTGTGCCAACTGAAATTTTCCATTCCCTTTCTTTCTTCTTTTTAATAAATTCCATAAACAGTTTTCACAACATATAATGAACCCCCATGCCAATAGGGCATATAATTCATAAAATTGAAATCAATTATTCCGAAATCACATCAAAACCCAGTGTAGTGAGTAATAGAAAGTCATTTTTGGACTTATAACCCTCAAAAGTGAACAAAAGTAAAAATGATAGACTCGGGCTAACATTATCAAATCTCCCAACAGGGATAAACACGTGAGTGGTGTACAAATCACAAACTCGCCCTATATGGAGGACGATAGAAGGTCTCACCTCGATAATCAGAATTGAATCAAAATAAGAATAGTGCACTTTTTATTGTAAATTATGTCATGCATGTACAAAACCATCTGATGTATTGGCCTCAACCAAGTCATAGCAATTATATCAACGGGACGGGCCTCCCCCTCTTGGGTGCCCTCTACCCGCCTGTCCTCCACCCCTAATTGGCTGTGTACGTGGAGTATTAACTGGAATAAAGCTTGTAGCCTAAGTATTCTGATGAAATCCGTCTCTCCCAAGTCTAGGGAATTCTCTCATAAATTGCCTAGTACAATCACACTGATAACAACCCCTCTATGGATTTGGCTGCTCATACTGAGTCTCTGCCGGATAACTGGAATAACCATTATAGGAACCCCGTGCCAGTGGTGCATTAAAAGAACTTACTGTAGCACCTCGAGTATTCTGAAATTGTTTCTGTGACTCTCTGGTACTGAAATGTAGAATTATTAAGGAAGCGGGAATGCCGCAAATCCCAGCATCATCCTATACAAATCTTAGCTATTAATCATAAACAAATTGCGGAGAACATTTCAATTCCAAATAAATACGTCTCAGGCCAAAACTGATATAACACATGACCCCATAATCTAATCGTTGATAGTGGACTCCCCTCACTTGGCGCGAAGCTATAGGACACAGTCTGATGATCCACAACACTAACCTTCATCGCTCGTACGACACCGATCATAAGACACCTCAAGCCATTTATTTGGCACATCTCATCCCCGTGACAGTTAAACTCGCTTCCTCCAGTACCTTGGCTGCTAGTATGCACCCTTCGCTAAATAAAAATCCCATAGGAACTACATCGTCTCTAATACCACCAACTATCTTAAGATCTACATCCACCTCGTGAACCTATGTCACGAACCAGAATCCCCACCGTCGGGACCGTGATGGCGCCTAACATTTCACTTGCTAGGCAAGCCAACATTAGAGAATCATTAAACCAAATCCTTATTTCCATTTAGTAAATAACAATAATTAGCTAAGGTGAAGTATAATAAGTGCGGAATAGTACAAAAAATTGTATTAATTACTACCACCCGTATCTGGAGTCACAATAAACGAGCATTCTAGAATTTACTACAAGTAATAGTCTGAAAGAAATATAATTGTTTGAATGAAAGAAACAGTAAAATAGAAGGATAGACAGGGACTTCAAGGTCTGTGAACGCCAACAGATCTACCTTGAGTCTTTGGATACCGAGTCCAACAGCTAAAATCTCGATCAACCCGAACCGGTACCAAAATATGCACAGAAAGTGTAGAGTGCAGTATCAGTATAACCGACCCTATGTACTGGTAAGTGTCGAGCCTAACCTCGACGAAGTAGTAACGAGGCTAAGGCAAGGCACCTACAAATCAACCTGTACAATTTAACAGTGTATATACAAATAACAATAATGAAGAGATAGACAATAAATATCGGGTGGGGGAAGCATGCTAGGGAGAAATACGAGATAAAGAACTACAGCAGAATGATAGCTGGAACAGCCAATATACTGTGAATCAAAAAGAACGGCGAATACAGTAAAGGAAAAATGTACGGCATCACCCTTCGTGCTTTTACTCTCAATCTCACCATAAAATCAATAGAAACGGCACGACATCACCCTTCGTGCATTAACACTCTCCCTTACCATAATACAATGAATAAATAACAACAAGAAAATAGAATAACAAGTACAAACCTTACTTCAACATTTGGTTCCACAATATTAATCTCAACTTTGAAATAAATACTCAATTATCACCAGAAAGTCCGTAAACATGATATGAGCGATCAATTTAACAACACTAGTATAAACACGTAGCAATTAGGAATAGGAAAGGGACAATATAAAAAAAACGGGAGAAACATGGAAAACAGGTAAATTGGCGGCGCATAAGTACTCGTCACCTCACATATACGCCGTTCACATGAATTTTACATAACAAATAGTCTGAGGTTCCTAATTCCCTCAACTCAAAGTTAGACACAACACTTACCTCGCTCTGAAGGCCACTTAATACTCAATCATAGCTTTTCCTCTATGATCCACCTACAAATCACTCATATATATTCAAAAATGACTCAATAATATCAAATATTGCTAAAGGAATCAATTATATTGCATAAATTTAGATTTCCCAAATTTTTCTCCAAAAAGTCGAAAATCGACCCCGGGCCCGCTTGGTCAATACCCGAGGTTCGGACCAAAATCTATTTACCCATTCACCCCCGATCCGCGATTTATAATTGGTTTTGGAATCCGACCTCAAATTGAGGTCTAAATTCCCAAATTTCTAAAACCCCCAGTTTCTACCCAAACCCCTAATTCTACCATGAAAACTCTAGATTTTAGGTTGAAAA
>AWOL01S0073352.1:0-11545 GCA_000715115.1 Nicotiana otophora | reverse complement strand
GGGCGGTAGGGGCTAGGGTTTTGTTCTTCGCGGGGAACACTGAACGAAAGGAGGAGAATTAAAAAGAAAATGAAATTAAAGAAGGGTTACTTACTTTCTCAATTTTTATTTTCTTAATGATTTAGCAACAATAAAAATGTCGCCACAGGATCTCTACTAATTGGGGCGACATAGTCACCTCTAAAATACCTTTAGTGGCGACTCGAGACTGATCTCCACCAAAACCTTTTCAGCCAAAACTAAATTCGGAGGGAAAGAAAAAATGAGGCATATTTGTGGTGATATATTTTAAGTCGCCACTAAAAACACAACTTTAGTGGCGGATATAAAGGTCGCCACTAAAACTATCAATTTTGTGACAACTTTTGATGTCGCCGCTAAAAGTCGCCGCAGAAAACCTACTTTCTTGTAGTGGTGTGATCAGCTGTCTTTTTGCCTGTTCCTAATTTTAATTTTAGATTTTCAGATCTAAGTTCTAGAACATTTGAATCAGGTGCATGAACCTGGTTTTTCAAAACAGTATTTTCACTTACAGTTTCACTAACCCTAAGTTCCAAGTTTTTTCACTTAGCCTTCAAAATCACACATTCTTTAGACAACTGTTCCTTTTCATTGTTTACATCTCCAGATTCATCAATTAGTTCTAGAAGTAATTGAGATAACCTTTCTTTAGACAACAATTTAATCTTGTCTTTGAGATGAATTACACTTACCTTAGTTTCTTCATCAGATTCTCCAATGGCCATAAGTGCTTGTTCATCCCCATCATCATCATTTGAGCTTTCATCTGAGCTTTCTCCCCAAGCAGCGACCATAGCCTTGGTTAATCCTTTGCTTTTCTTGGGTTGAACCTGTTCCGTCTTCCTATTCCTCCGTTCAACTCTTTCCTTCTTCCATTCAATTTTCCATTGAGGACAGTTCTTGATGTGGTGATCAGTCTTTCCATACTTGTAGCATCCATCATTGGTTTGCTTCTCAGGAACTTTTGACTTACTATAGTTTCCACTTCTTGAAGGACTTTTTTCCTCTCCTCATGTACTTCTTGAAGTCCTTGGTGATCATAGCTATTTTTTCATCTTCTAGATCAGATCCTTCAGTGATTTTGAGTGCCAGACTCCTTTCCTTCTTAGGTACATCTATTTTCATGGTTTATCTCCTAAGTTCATAGGCAATAAGATTTCCAATTAATTCATCTAGTGGGAGAGTTGCAATGTTCTTTGATTTCTGAATGGCAATAATTTTGCTTTCCCAGGTAATAGGTAGAGAACCCTTGCTTTCCCATAGCTCATAGTCCTCTCTTATAATGTGATCTCTCATCATGTTTTTCCACCAAGAGTAGTACTGCCATTAAAGAGTGGTGGCCTAGCAGTGGATTGCCCTTCCCAGTTTCCAGGTGGTGCACTCATCTTGATCTTCTCCTAAGGTGTTAGCCTCTTCAAGGATAACCTGCTCTGGTACCAATTGATATTTTATACTTGAATTCCACACAAGAGGGGGGATGATTTGTGTGGTATCAAATTTTTGCCTGCACTAATTATAGAAAGAACTGGTTCTTCTAAGTGTTTCTTATACTACCGTTGCGGAAATAGTAAATGCAAAAAGTAAAAAATACAAGTATTTTTACGTGAAAAATACCCGGCTCAAAAGGTGAAAAAATCACCACCTACTACTCAGTAGGATTTTTCCAACACTTCACTAAATCAATGAGCCAAAACAGCATTTACAAAACTTGTCTTTGTAAACCTAAGGATTAACTCTAATCCTGTTGTGGCAACCAGCCTCTAACTATTGCGACAACTTCAAGTTAACTCTAACTTGAATACTCAAAGTACCTAATACAATTGCTTCTAGATAAAGCTGAAAGATACAACTTGAAAACACCTACTACAATTGAACTACAATAAAAGACAGACGAGTGGAACTGGTTCTTCTATCTGGTTTATGTAGCTTCAGGTTCGCACACTTGAATCACACAAGAATTGTTTGCAAAATGCCTTGCTATTTTTCTCTCAACTCACGTTTAACTTCAGCTTTTGTGTGTGCCTGTAGAATGAGAACATCCTGCAATTTATAGAGTAGAATAAGAAATAACTAGAGTCCTAATGCTACTCTTCCTTGGTGGAAGAGTTCTAGTTATCCACAACTTCTAACTCCTCCCTTGTCTTGGGTAGTGTTCTTTTTGAAGGAGTCCTTCTCCTTATCAATTGTACAATATTTTCGATCAGGAGATATCAAATATAACAAGTTAAGCTTATCTCCTTCAAGTGCAACCCTTATACTCGAATCTGCCCGTGTGTGTGTACACAGGAGATGGACCTGGTTCATGCCTGAGTTCCTTTGTCAATTTTCAAAACAAACTTCACTTGGGCCAACACACAACTTTGCACGCCACCATGTGAAAACTCGAGAACACTTTATACTAATCACACAATGTTGTTAGATATTTGTACTAATTAGTGCAATAAAATAAAAGTTAAATGACCATTCATGAAATTAACCCCAAAATATATAGTCGCTCTAGGTTGAGTTAGTAATTGATTTGTAAGGTAAAATAGATCAAGGGAAAAAGGTTATATGAAAGAAAAAAAGAAATAAAACAACACTGAACTTTGATTTCTAGTTACGTCTGAACTTTGGACATGAACCCCTTAATATTATGAAGCACAAAAACAGTCGAAACATAAAAAAGAGAAAGTACTGGCTATTTGATTTGTTCATATTGAGAAAACTGGAGAATAAAAACGAAAAGCATTCACGAAAGCAATGTTGATTTAATGCACTTGCCATTTCAATAGGGCTTCAATAATGTCATCAATCAATCATCTCAATAATGTCTTAAATCGGCACTGCGCCGTGTAGAAAGAAGGAGCGCTTATTTTGAATATGCTTTCTGATTCATACACTTAAGCTTGACAGTTCAATTGGGGCAAGATATTAGTATCAATTAGCCATCTTGTCAACCAACTGTATGCTTCTTGTGTCAAATGAGCTCCATCCCAGCTGATGTAAGTACTTGGGTCAATGCACACTGGAACTCCTATAGCTCCACATTGATTATGTAAGTCATAATTATAATCACCTCCTATTCCACAATAAGCTTTCTGTAGAGAGTTTTTGTCAAATCCTGAAAAGAAAGTTTGTAAATGCGCATATATTTCTTATAAACACATAAAAATGAGGAGTACGTATTTTTAGCATCACTTACCAAGACTGACGGCATTTTGTAAAAGCCAGAGATAGGCATTGTAGTAGTCACCATAAATGAGTGTAATGTTTGGGTACTCTTTCTTTAGGTCTAGAATGGCTTGTCGCANTTGTGACAACTTTTGATGTCGCCGCTAAAAGTCGCCGCAGAAAACCTACTTTCTTGTAGTGGTGTGATCAGCTGTCTTTTTGCCTGTTCCTAATTTTAATTTTAGATTTTCAGATCTAAGTTCTAGAACATTTGAATCAGGTGCATGAACCTGGTTTTTCAAAACAGTATTTTCACTTACAGTTTCACTAACCCTAAGTTCCAAGTTTTTTCACTTAGCCTTCAAAATCACACATTCTTTAGACAACTGTTCCTTTTCATTGTTTACATCCCCAGATTCATCAATTAGTTCTAGAAGTAATTGAGATAACCTTTCTTTAGACAACAATTTAATCTTGTCTTTGAGATGAATTACACTTACCTTAGTTTCTTCATCAGATTCTCCAATGGCCATAAGTGCTTGTTCATCCCCATCATCATCATTTGAGCTTTCATCTGAGCTTTCTCCCCAAGCAGCGACCATAGCCTTGGTTAATCCTTTGCTTTTCTTGGGTTGAACTTGTTCCGTCTTCCTATTCCTCCGTTCAACTCTTTCCTTCTTCCATTCAATTTTTCATTGAGGACAGTTCTTGATGTGGTGATCAGTCTTTCCATACTTGTAGCATCCATCATTGGTTTGCTTCTCAGGAACTTTTGACTTACTATAGTTTCCACTTCTTGAAGGACTTTTTTCCTCTCCTCATGTACTTCTTGAAGTCCTTGGTGATCATAGCTATTTTTTCATCTTCTAGATCAGATCCTTCAGTGATTTTGAGTGCCAGACTCCTTTCCTTCTTAGGTACATCTATTTTCATGGTTTATCTCCTAAGTTCATAGGCAATAAGATTTCCAATTAATTCATCTAGTGGGAGAGTTGCAATGTTCTTTGATTTCTGAATGGCAATAATTTTGCTTTCCCAGGTAATAGGTAGAGAACCCTTGCTTTCCCATAGCTCATAGTCCTCTCTTATAATGTGATCTCTCATCATGTTTTTCCACCAAGAGTAGTACTGCCATTAAAGAGTGGTGGCCTAGCAGTGGATTGCCCTTCCCAGTTTCCAGGTGGTGCACTCATCTTGATCTTCTCCTAAGGTGTTAGCCTCTTCAAGGATAACCTGCTCTGGTACCAATTGATATTTTATACTTGAATTCCACACAAGAGGGGGGATGATTTGTGTGGTATCAAATTTTTGCCTGCACTAATTATAGAAAGAACTGGTTCTTCTAAGTGTTTCTTATACTACCGTTGCGGAAATAGTAAATGCAAAAAGTAAAAAATACAAGTATTTTTACGTGAAAAATACCCGGCTCAAAAGGTGAAAAAATCACCACCTACTACTCAGTAGGATTTTTCCAACACTTCACTAAATCAATGAGCCAAAACAGCATTTACAAAACTTGTCTTTGTAAACCTAAGGATTAACTCTAATCCTGTTGTGGCAACCAGCCTCTAACTATTGCGACAACTTCAAGTTAACTCTAACTTGAATACTCAAAGTACCTAATACAATTGCTTCTAGATAAAGCTGAAAGATACAACTTGAAAACACCTACTACAATTGAACTACAATAAAAGACAGACGAGTGGAACTGGTTCTTCTATCTGGTTTATGTAGCTTCAGGTTCGCACACTTGAATCACACAAGAATTGTTTGCAAAATGCCTTGCTATTTTTCTCTCAACTCACGTTTAACTTCAGCTTTTGTGTGTGCCTGTAGAATGAGAACATCCTGCAATTTATAGAGTAGAATAAGAAATAACTAGAGTCCTAATGCTACTCTTCCTTGGTGGAAGAGTTCTAGTTATCCACAACTTCTAACTCCTCCCTTGTCTTGGGTAGTGTTCTTTTTGAAGGAGTCCTTCTCCTTATCAATTGTACAATATTTTCGATCAGGAGATATCAAATATAACAAGTTAAGCTTATCTCCTTCAAGTGCAACCCTTATACTCGAATCTGCCCGTGTGTGTGTACACAGGAGATGGACCTGGTTCATGCCTGAGTTCCTTTGTCAATTTTCAAAACAAACTTCACTTGGGCCAACACACAACTTTGCACGCCACCATGTGAAAACTCGAGAACACTTTATACTAATCACACAATGTTGTTAGATATTTGTACTAATTAGTGCAATAAAATAAAAGTTAAATGACCATTCATGAAATTAACCCCAAAATATATAGTCGCTCTAGGTTGAGTTAGTAATTGATTTGTAAGGTAAAATAGATCAAGGGAAAAAGGTTATATGAAAGAAAAAAAGAAATAAAACAACACTGAACTTTGATTTCTAGTTACGTCTGAACTTTGGACATGAACCCCTTAATATTATGAAGCACAAAAACAGTCGAAACATAAAAAAGAGAAAGTACTGGCTATTTGATTTGTTCATATTGAGAAAACTGGAGAATAAAAACGAAAAGCATTCACGAAAGCAATGTTGATTTAATGCACTTGCCATTTCAATAGGGCTTCAATAATGTCATCAATCAATCATCTCAATAATGTCTTAAATCGGCACTGCGCCGTGTAGAAAGAAGGAGCGCTTATTTTGAATATGCTTTCTGATTCATACACTTAAGCTTGACAGTTCAATTGGGGCAAGATATTAGTATCAATTAGCCATCTTGTCAACCAACTGTATGCTTCTTGTGTCAAATGAGCTCCATCCCAGCTGATGTAAGTACTTGGGTCAATGCACACTGGAACTCCTATAGCTCCACATTGATTATGTAAGTCATAATTATAATCACCTCCTATTCCACAATAAGCTTTCTGTAGAGAGTTTTTGTCAAATCCTGAAAAGAAAGTTTGTAAATGCGCATATATTTCTTATAAACACATAAAAATGNTATTATTAGCATCACTTACCAAGACGGGGGGCATTTTGTAAAAGCCAGAGATAGGCATTGTAATAGTCACCATAAATGAGTGTAATGTTTGGGTACTCTTTCTTTAGGTCTAGAATGGCTTGTCGCAAATGATCATTGAAGAAGATTATTAAATTATTGAAATCTTTCAAGCAATGATGCTCATCGTAAGCACTTGAGTTGTCCGTCATGAATTTGGTTAGGATAATTGGAAAACAACCACCTGAAAAATTGCCAGGAACTACAATTCGAGTAGCCCCCAAACTAGTGACCCTATGAAAGAGGTAAACAGATCATTAGGTAATAAGTATATAAAGTGACACCCTAGACAAATTTCACATCGATAAAATACGGGAGAGGTGTTAGGTTTATAATTAAGTAAATAAATCACTAGTTGGTTGGGCCTGGGCGTATAAAAAATAAAAAATAAATACTGTATAAAATCAAAAACTCACTCTAACGCCATGAGTGATGGCCTCAACAATTTCTGGCACTATCCTTCGCGACTCTTCCAACGTTTTACCTTGCGATAAGGCAAAGTTGAATTCATTTCCTCCTATTCCTCCAACTAGGAAAAGAGACTTGTTCAATTTGTTGGGCAATCTAGCAAGCAAAAAATAATCATCAATTCAACTTCCGTTAGATTAGATTATTAATTACATATTTCCTAGGAACTAGGAAGTATTTAGCAAATTAATTAATTAATTACCAGTATAGCAGGTCAACACTTAAATAGACCCAAATTCTCCATTTTGGTACATGCCAAAGCGTTCCATTTAGGCGGATTGAAACTGGTAAATTGTTACTGAGTTGCCAATTATTATCCCTTCATTGACCAACTGCCCACCTTACCATTTCTTTCGCACTCCCTCTGTTTCAATTTATTTGAACTTATTTCCTTTTTAGTCTATGCAAAAAAGAATGACTTATTTCCTTATTTGGAAACAATTACCTTTATGCAATGGTTTATAGCCACACAAAATATATGTGCCTCATTTTACACTACAAATTCAAAAGTCTTCTCTCTTTTCTTAAACTCCGTGCCCAATCAAATGGATTCATATAAATTGAAACGGAGGGAGTATTAATTATCGTAGTATTCCCTTCAAATCATTTTCTTATTACTTAATCCTATGAATTTGATAGCAGGTTTACGTTGTCAAAATGTGATCACGTAGACCTGTAAGTACAAACAAACCTCTTTGTAACAGTCTCGTTTATGTTTCAGATTTTTTTGGTTGTTATAGCGAAGTGCTGTTATAAATAATATATATTATAACACAACACAATATCAGTCTCACACCTATTGAGGATAAATTGGAATGCATCTTGTTTTTAAAAAGTTTTGAATGAACTAGTAGATTGTTTATAAGTTAACTAGTTCTATGCACTAATAATATAAAAAAAATATTTACATAATCATATCATTTAAAAAATAATTATAAATATATTTCTATGATAAGTTATTATCCCTCATTTCAATTTAGATGATGTAGTTTAACTTAATTAGCATAAAATTTAAGAAATAAAAAGACATTTGAAACATGTGGTACTAAAAGTTTAAGGGGCAAAAGCTTTGTGGGATCATGATATTTGCGTGATTATAAAAACTTATCATTAAGAGTTTATAATAAAAAATTATTTGTAAATATAAAAATATGTAATAGGAAATTATGTCATCTAAATTGAAATGGACTAACAAGGAATAGTAAGTAACCTAGTAAAAATGACAGATAACCTACTATCACAACTTAAAATTCAATGATGGTGTAAAACTTTTTATATGTAGTTAAATCTGAAAAACACGTCAAGAGTAACAGAGAATAAAGTATCAAACCTATAAATCAATCATGAGCATGCCATTGGAACAACGTCCGGTTGCATTCTGAAAACAGTTCATTCCATAAGGAAATCTTGCACACAGAGTATGAGCTACAAATGCTCTCTCTGATGCAGTTGCCTGTATCTGCAAGTGAGTCACCTAACTGATACTACCTTCGTTCCCGTTTATATGAACCTATTTTCTTTTTGGTCCGTTCAAAAAAGAATGATCCTTTTCTAAATTTGGAAACAATTTTGCTTAAACTTATAATTTTACCCTCAATGAGAAGCTTTTATAACCACACAAATACTCTGACCCCTTTTTGAATTGTTTAGGACCACAAATTCCAAAAGTATTTATTTTTTCTTGCCCAGTCAAACAGGTTCACATAAATTGGAAGAGGTAGTATATTTTATCAAATTTGCAATTAATCAATCGTGTTTTTTGAAGCATTTTGAGCAACATTTTTCTGTTGAAGAACCACAAAACTGATCAAAGAAATAACCAGAAGATGAAACGCTGATCTTATTATCAGTGCCATGGCCAAACTTTTGAAAAAAAGAGAACTGCACCAAGGCAACCGATACTTCAGCCTTACAAATACTACACGCAGTATCGACGATAACAAAATTAAATTTATTGTAGGAGGAGTATTAATTATGATGGGGTCCATCTGCGAAAGTAACAGGCATGTGGGAATTTGTTGCTTGGAGGCCACCTATGCAACTTGTGGAGGAGAATTAGCACTCTACTGTCATATCTTTTTATGAGTGTTAGTACTGTTTTTTTAAGTATTTTATTTGGAACTATAAAGTGTAATTTTTTTTATGTAGCATGTGATATCAGTTGCTCCTTGCTTCTCTCAGGATCGTAATTATTTTCCTTAGTTAGAAGAGTTTTTTACGTAAATATTTTGATATCGTTGTCACTCTTTTATTATTTATGGCTAAACCTACTTTGGAGGCCTCAAATATTAATGTGAATGAGACCTCTTTGGACAATCATTTAGGAGTATCTACCCATGGTCCAGCTTATTAATTACAACAGATGACAACTTAACTAAGGCTATTTGATTTGGTAAAAGCGAAAAAAGAAGAAGAAGAAGAAGAAGAAGAAGATTATGCATTTCATGAATCGCGGGGTTTCTAAGTTTGCTTTTCTGTTGAAGAACCACCACCACCAAAATCTGCGACGAAATCTGCTAAAACTTAAGACTTTATTGTTGTTCTAGGTTGATAAATAATGTCATATTCACTTAGTTCTATTGACCACTTGGCTAGTCTGCCTGACAATTCTTGTTTATGCAAAATATTCCTTAATGGATATGCAGTTACTACAAAGATAGGATGGCAATAAAAATATGGTCTCAATTTCTTAACTGCCATGACTAATGCTAAAGTTAGTTTCTCTAGATGAGGATATCTAGTTTCAGCATATAATAAAGATTTACTAACGTAATAAATATGAGATTGTTTACCTTTGTCCTCCCTTACTAAAACTGCACTTACAGCTACTTCTGCAACTGCAAGATATACATATAGTATTTCTTCATCCCCTGGTTTATACAGTAGGGGAGGATTTGTTAAGTATGCCTTCAAATCTTTGAGGGCTTGTCGGCATTCCTCAGTCCATTCAAACTGATTTTGCTTCTTCAATACTGAAAAGAATTTAATGCTTTTCTCTGAAGATCTTGAAATGAATCTTCCCAAAGCTGCAATCCTATCTGTCAATCTTTGTACCCCTTTTTTGCTTGTGAGTATATCATGTATTTCTTTAATAGCTTTAATCTGTGCAGGATTTACTTCAATTCCTCTATTAGATACGAGAAAGCCTAGAAACTTACCTGAAGCTACACCAAAAGCGCACTTTTCTGGGTTCAGTTTCATATTATATCTGTGGAGGATCTCGAAGGTAGTTGAAATATGTTGAGAATGATCTTCCGCTTATGTATATTTAACCAACATATCATCAATGTACACTTCCATCGTCTTCCCCAAGTATTCTTGGAACATCTTGGTCACCAACCTCTGATATGTGGCTCCAGCATTTTTCAAGCCAAAAGGCATGACTTTATAACAATAAGTCCCTCTATTTGTAATAAATAAAGTTTTTCTTCGTCTAAGGGATCCATTTTTATTTGATTATAACCAGAATTTGCATCTAGAAAGCTTAATAATTTGTGGCCTGTGGTAGCATCAATCAATTGATCTATATGCGGTAAAGGGAATGAATCCTTCAGGCATGCTTTATTTAAGTCAGTGTAATCCACACAAACTCTCCATTTACCGTTCGTTTTCGGAACTACCACAGTATTAGATAACCAATATGGATATTTTACCTCGCGATTAAATCGATCTTTAAGAGTTTCTGTACCTCTTCATCGATCACTTGATTTTTGAAGGATCCTTGCTTCCTCTTCTTTTGTTTGACAGGTATGAATGATGGATCTTCATTTAATTTATGAGTCATCACCTCCAGAGGTATACCTGTCATATCTGAATGGGACCATGCAAAATAATCCGCGTTAGCTTTTAAATATTCAATTAACTTAACTCTCCTATCTGGGTTTAACCTTGCTCCGATATGAATTCTTCGATCTGGCTATTGTTCGAATAGTGGAACAGCTTCAAGCTCCTCAATCATTGTTTTAATGTTTTCGTTCTTCTCTGGCTCTTGAATTACATCTGATCTGGAGTCTACATCTGTTTATTTTGATATAATTTCTGTTTAAATTTGATTTACCGCATCTTTCTCACTTGCACCCGCATCTTTTTGACTTGCACTCGTATCTTTTTGACTTGCATTCGTATCTTTTTGACTTGGCTGTATCACCGAATTGATGCTCCTTAAAGTTTGTTGATCTCCTCAAATCTGTTGAATTCCCTATTTTGAAGGGAATTTGATAACTTGATGTAACGTGGATGGCACAACATCCATATCATGAATCCACGGCCTCCCAAGAATCACATTATAGGCCATATCCGTGTCTATCACTTGAAATTTTGTTTCTTTGATGACCCCTTCTGCGTATGTGCTTAGTTCAATCTCGCCCTTTGTAATAACGGTTGAGTTATCAAACTCAGATAAGGAATTTGCTTTTGGAACTACACGATCGCCCATCAACATTTCGTTCACCACTCGTAATAAAATGATATTCACAGAGCTACCTGGGTCAATCAAAACTAGTTTTACATTAGTATCATGTATAAGTAAAGATATAACCGGTGCATCGTTGTGAGGAATCACTAATCCATTGGTATCTGCATCATCAAAGGTTATATTGCTGTCTTCCAGAGTTTGGCGAGTTCGCTTCCCGTGAGTTATTGTGAACTTTGTTGTTTTTCTCGCAGTTGTATAGGTTACGTTGTTGACTTCTTCTTTGCCGCTTATCATATTTACTGTTCGCTTTGGAGACGGAGGTTTTGGGGGATCTTGCCTATTTTTTATGTAAGCTTTGTTTGCCTTTCTCGCTGAACAATTCCGTCAGATAGCCCTGCTTCAACAAATGTTTCACCTCACCTTGTAATAATCTGCAGTCTGATGTTCTATGGCCGTGGTCATTATGG
>AWOL01S0073350.1:9325-29051 GCA_000715115.1 Nicotiana otophora | reverse complement strand
TGAGAACCAACAGGTGCGGATCATCAAACTGTCGAGCCTTGATCTGCTCCAATAGTGAGGACTAAGCAACGACGCAAGCAATAACTCGACTGGGCTCTGAAATATCCAATCTCACAAGTCTGTTAGCCAAGGACTGAATATCCAAGGCTAGTGGCCTCCCCTCTGCTGAATTGAATGCCAAGCTACCCATACTATCTGCCTTCCTGCTCAAGGCATCCGCGACTACATTCGCCTTTCCCAGATGATAAAGAATGGTGATGTCATAATCCTTTGGTAACTCAAGCCATCTACGCTGTCTCAAATTGAGATCCCTTTGCTTGAACAAATGTTGCAAGCTGCAACGATCAGTGTAAACTTCACAGGACACCCTAAAAAGATAATGCATCCAGATCTTAAGAGCATGAACAATCACGGCCAACTCCAAATCGTGCACAAGATAATTCTTCTCATGGGGCTTCAGCTGACGTGAAGCATATGCAATAACTCATCCCTCCTACATCAATACACACCCCAAGCCAAAGTGTGAAGCATCTCAATACACAGTATACATCCCCGAACCAGAAGGCAACACAAGGACTAGTGTTGTGGTCAACATCGTCTGGAGATTCTGCAAGCTCGCCTCACAATCATCGGCCCAACAAAACTGAGCACCCTTCTGGGTCAATCTAGCCAATACTGCTGCAATGGATGAGAAGCCCTCCATGAACCAGCGATAATAACCTGCTAACCCAAAGAAACTCCTGATCTCGTTCGCCAAAGTAGGATAAGGCCAACTCTGAACTGCCTCAATCTTCTTGAGATCTACCTTAATACCCTCGCCTAATTCCACATGCCCCAAGAATGCCATGGAATCTAACGAAAATTCACACTTGGAGAACTTAGCATACATATTCTGTTCCCTCAAGGTCTGAAGCACCACTCTCAAATGTTGCTCGTGTTCCTCCATGCTACGTGAGTAAATCAAGATGTCATCAATGAAGGCAATAGCAAAGGAACCGATATAAGTCTTGGACACCATGTTCATCACATCAATAAACGCCGCTGGAGCATTAGTCAAGCCAGAAAACATCACTAGAAACTCATAAAGACCATATCTAGTACGGAAGGCAGTTTTCGGAACATTTGAGTCCCAAATCTTTAATTGATGGTACCCCGATCTCAGGTCGATCTTAGAAAACACCCTAGCACCCTGTAACTGGTCAAACAAATCATCAATACATGGCAACGGGTACTTGTTCTTAATGGTGACTTTGTTCAACTGGCGGTAATCAATGCATATCAGCATATTCCCATCTTTCTTCTTCACAAATAATACTGGTGCACCTTAAGGTGATACACTCGGCTTGACGAACCCCTTTGCTAGAAACTCCTTAAGTTGTTCCTTCAACTCCTTCAATTCCTTCGGAGCCATACAGTATAGTGGGATAGATATAGGCTGAGTGCTTGGAGCCAAGTCAATACAGAAATCGATATCACGATCTGGTGGCATGCCTGGAAGGTCAAAAGGAAATACATCGGCGAACTCCCGAACTACTGGAACTAAATCAACCATCGGAGACTCTGCGGTAGTATCGCGAACATAGATTAGATAAGCCAAACAACCTTTCTCGACCATATGTCGAGCCTTCAGAAGAGAGATAACCCGGCTAGATGCACTGACAGATGAACCCTTCCACTCCAATCTAGGCAACCCTAGCATCGCCAAGGTAACAGTCTTGGCATAGCAATCAAGGATGGCATGATATGGGGATAGCCAGTCCATGCCCAGGATGACCTCAAAGTAGGTCATATCAAGCAACAAAAGATTCTCTCTAGTCTCGTATCCAATGAATGTGACCACACACGACCGATGGATCCGATCCACAACAATAGAATCTCCCACCAGAGTGGACGCATAAACAGGAGTGCCCAAGGACTCACAAGGAATATCCAAGTAATGAGCAAACATAGATGAAACATATGAATAGGTAGACCCTAGATCAAATAATACCAAAGCACCCCTACCGTAGATAGAAATAATACATGTGATCATGGCATCTGAGGCTACTGCATTTGGTCTGGTCGGAAAAGCATAGAACCTAGATGGGTGATCTTCGAGATATTGAATGCTCAACAAGCTGTGATAGCCTAGCTCCAAAACCAGAATCATGCACCAAGCAGGATCGGGCCCGAGCCGTCCCAGGAAGTTGTTCATAGGTTCGAATCGGTGTCAAAGGAATCGAACGGGAATGAATTGGGGGCCGAATACGTAATCATAAAGATGCTTGAAGAACAAATGAAAGGAGTTGAGTCGGGGGAAAGAAGATCGAAGCAAACGACAAGAAGGTGGAAACTTATAATGTCACGACCCAAAATCCCACCACAGGAGTCGTGATGGCACTTAGTCTCTAAGACTATGTAAGCCGATTATAATTACAATTCAAGCCATATTTTTAATAGAAACTAACAGCGAAAATAATTTACAAACAACCTCCCAAGACTGGTAATACTGAGTGACGAATGCTAACTGAATATATGAAATGATCTCAAGGATCGAATACTCAATATTCAATATAGTATACAAAAATAATAGGAAATAATTAACAATTATGGTAACAATAATCAACCAGTGATATACACAGCAGGGCAACAAGAAAACCATAAATATTGCTCATCAAATAATGAATACAAGTACAACCAATTAATCAAGTCCTCTAGATATAAATCTTCTGCCTATATGTTTTTCTAGTAATAATTTTTAGGATATAATACTTTCCAATAACTATATTTCGAATATACTCATTTCAAATTTTCAAATATAACTTTTTATAATAAAAGTCACCCTATGACACTTCATTTAATAATCATAAAATACGGGTCCCAGCCCACTTTTATATTTTCATGGCACCTCGTACCAATTTCTCTATCACAACAGCACGGACAACTCACGTGCCAATATCATCATTATTTACTCACAACACCTCGTGCCACATTTTATGTCACACCCCGAACCTGGGGGCGAGATCGGCACCCGGTGCCTCACCTATCCTTGCGTACTACCTTGCGACTAAGGGACTCTGAACATATAATGTCATACTTTTGCCATGGGCCATATTGCAAGACAATTGCGAATGCTGACTAAACATCAAAATAAATCTGGGCTGACAAGGCCGCCATAATTACTACAACTGGCAAACCAATAAAATATACATAAAAGGCTTACAAGCCCAACATACTGCACTAACTGACAGGATATGTCTACAAGCCTCTACTGATGGATGTACTGAGATCGGAACAGGGCCCCAACCTACTTATAACATATATACTTATATACACAAGATGTACATAAAGCTCTAGACCCGGCAACTCCGAAGGGCATGGAGCTTACCAATCAAGCTGAAATCGGGCAACACCTAATGAGGAGGTCAACCCGTCTGTATGTGTTAACCTGGACACATGAAATACAACGCCCCCAGAAAAGGGACGTCAGTACGAAGTAATGTACCGAGTATGTAAGGTAATATACTGAAAGCTGAAACTGAACTGATAATATAATAACTAAAAGTAACTGGGATTCAAAGATAATCTGAAGATATGCTTACCTGCTGATACTAACTCAACTCTCTCAATATAGTATGTAAAATAGCTATCCGACCTTATAAGGATCGGTATATATATACAACTGCTCTGCCGTAGTAGGCTCGCTCATAGGTGCTCGGCCACAGTAGGCTCGGTATATAACTTACCATATGATCAGAGGTTGCCTAATAGGGGCCTGCCCATCGATTATAGCTCGATGGTAATGACAATATTGTAATACTATATATATAGACTCTCTGCTCTCTTGAATGGAAGAAGACAATACTCAATTGAATATGAAGTCCCGATAAGGAGAATACTGTAATTTATGAGACTAGGATAATGTTTATAAATTCGGAAGTATGAACTTCTCTTTATGCCTCGTTATCAAGCACATGTAATTAATAGATCATGCCAAAATGAAGGAAGGACTTAGCCTTAACATACCTGAACCGGTTCTCTGGAAAACCCTTCTAGCACACGACAATTATGACAAAATTTGTGACGGCAAGATCGGAGTAGGGAAACGTTCGTATGATATTCTTAAGAAAGCTTATACCGAGATTTTTTATAATTACCAAAAAAATATCACGCTGCTATGAGCTTGAATTCTTGTTGAATCAGAAAATGTCACGTTACTAAGCTTCATATGAAATTGTTGAGAATCTTGTTGAATTTCTAATATTGTTGAAGATACTAATGAAAATCTCACTTTAATATGTATCTCTTTTAAGTTATAGATAACTTTTTGTTAGAATTGATGTGGGGCCCACCTAATAAGCTTACTTTAGCCACCAAATCTCTTAAAATGTGACACCTTGCAATTCAATTTAAGAGTCATTAAGTTGAATAGTGGGCTGCCACGTTACAACCTTATCCACCAATTGTTCACTTGATTTGTTACCTTGTTAATCTCCCACTAATCAATAATTAACCAATTGCCAACATAATTAATAATTATATCAAATTACTTAAAATACTACTCACTTTTAACATACTTTATACACCTTACTATAACAGTCATGTGGTACCTTGGATGGCACTAGTCCATAAATACGGGGTATTATGGCTTGGATCGTAATTTATCCATACCAATTTTATCGAATTCCAATAACAAATCGTCCTCAAAATCTTGAATTTTTATTTTTTGAAAAGTGTTTACAAAAATCCCAATTTCCTCCATTAAACTCGAATTAAATAATGAATATAACCATATATTCATGCAATATAATTAATCTTTGATATAGAACACTTACCCCAACCAAGATTGTAAAACATCCCTCCAGAATTGCCCAAACCGAGCTCCAAAAATCCCAATCGAAAATCATGAAAGGACCATTTTTGGTCCTTAACATTCTGCCTAGTTTCGCATTTGCGGACGAGTCGCCGTATTTGCGGAGCTGCTTTTGCAAGCCAAAACTCGCTTTTGTGAAAGTGCACTTCCCAATCGACCCTCGCGTCTGCCAAATAATTTCCACTTCTGCGAGAATCGCAGGTGCGACGCCATGGCTCGCTTTTGCATAAAGGGCCGCTTCTGCGATCGCCAGGTGCTTCTGCGCAGAAATTGCCACTTTTGCGGCCTTCTTCATTAGCTTTTGCTCAGGTCCCTTCTGCGTTGCAAATCCTTGCTTCTGCGAGGTCGCTTCTGCAATCATATACTCCGCAGAAGCGATTGCACCATCAATCAAAATTTCCAGCAGTCTTCTTCCAGTCCAAATTGATCTGTTAACCATCCGGAATCCACCCGAGGCCCACAAGACTTGAACCACCTATACCAACATGTCCCAAAATATAATACAAACTCAGTCGAGGCTTCACACCATGTCAAAAAACGCCGAAATTACGAATCGCGCATCGAATCGAATTATGAGTGTTCAAATCATCCAACTTCTATATTTTGCGTCGAAACATATCAAATCAATCCGGAATGACTTCAAATTTTGCACGCGAGTCATAAATGACAGAATGGAGCTATTCCAATTTCCAGAATTTAAATTCTTCCTCGTTATCAAAAATTCAACCTTCGGTCGAACTTTCCAAAAATCTTCTATTTTCCAACTTTCACCAAAATGCGTCGATTTGTCCTACGGACTTCCAAATCCAATTCTGGGCACACGCCTAATTCCAAAATCACCATACAAAGCTATTGACATCATCGAAATTCCATTCCGGAGTACTTTTCTCAAAAGTCAAACTCCGGTCAATTCTTTTCACTTTAAGCTTCAAAATGAGAATTATTCTTTTAATTAAATTTTGAATATTCCGAAAATCAAACTCGACCATACCCGCAAGTCATAATACATATTACGAAGCTACTAGAAACCTTTAGTCGCTGAATGGGGTGTAAATTCTTAAAACGACAACTCGAGTCTTTACATTTTACCCCTCTGAAACATACGTTCGTCCTCGAACGTGCAAAGAATCTTTTTGAGGACTTAATTTACTGAATGTATTTACTGCTCACATACTCGCGGATGATCCTATGTCACCGCGAACTTAACATGGCTCGACAACACCATCTCAGTTGAGATTATTTATCTTATACTCATTTATGCACTTGAAATCCAAATTCCTTACACTACAAACACTTTCAAAAGGCCTTATTATCACATTAATGTATGGTATTAGTTTCACCCGGCTATAGAAACACGTGCCTATGAACACATTATACATATTTCCATAACCACATCTCTGGTCATAATAGCTGTTTATAATTAATTTCAGCATCCTCAATTAATCTCATCTTAACCAAAATCTCATATAATTGTTTTTCCGCAACACTGACAGCAACACGCGAGGGGTGAAGACCACATAATTATTTATCCAAATTAACGAGCCACATTTAACGCCACCTGGGTACTCACCTTATAGGCTAAAACTCAATGTTTACAACACGAATATGGCTAAATATGCCCAGAAACATATACAAGAATGATTAAATAAGCCTAACAGGCTTGCCTCCATAATAATACTATGGTACAAATTTAATTTCACAAAGGGAGACTTTAAACTCATATTGTTTCACAACAAGGGCTTCATCCTTATATAACTTCCACTGCAGCTTGTAGCACAGTTTAAATATTTTACATCATATAAAAATGCGAGGATCTCGTCCTCAACTCCGAATCACAAGTATTATGCACATTGTGCCAACTGAAAGTTTCAATTTCCTTTCTTTCTTCTTTTCAATAAATTTTGTAATCACTTTTCACAACACATAATGAACCTCTATTCCAATTGGGCATATAATTCATAAAATTGAAATCAATTATTCCGAAATCACATCAAAACCCACTGTAGTGAGTAATAGAAATTCACCTTTGGACTTATTGCCCTCAATAGTGTACGAAAATAAAACTTATACACACATGCTACAATCACCAAATCTCCCAACTGGGATAAATATATAAGTGGGTCACAAATTTACGAAGCTCACCCATAAGTGGAGCATAATAGGAGGACTCGCCTCAATATTCATAACCGAATCAAATTAAGGAAAATATCCTTCTATAATAATTTGGGATCATACCTGTAATGACACTATCTGGTGTAGTGGCCTCAACCACACCATAGCAAATATATCAACGGGCTGGGCCTCCCCCTCTAGGGTGCTCTCTACCCGCTTGTCCTCCACCCCTAACTGGCTGTACACGTGGGGTAGTAGCTGCATTGGGGCTCGTAGTGTAATGACCCGACCGGTCATTTTGATCTCTAGAGCACCATTAAGTGGTTTGCATAATTAAGTAGCTTCACTCCAAGTATTATGACTTGTACGTGTGGTCGGAATTTAATTTCAGGACGTTCAGAGTTGGTTTGGAAAGAAAATTCTAAATTTGGAAGTTTTAAGTTGGACTTTTGAGTAAACGACCTCGGAATCGGTATTTGAAGTTTCCAATAGGTTAGTATGATGATTTCAGACTTGGGCGTATGTTCGGGTCAAGTATTGGGTGGACCAGGAGTATATCGACGCTTCTTACGGAAGGTTTGCATTTTGAAAGATTGATAATTTCCTATGTTTGGGTTGAAGTGGATTTTGATGTCATCGATGTCCGCTATGGATTTCAATCATGGAAATAGTTTTGTATGGTGATTTTGGTCCTATGAGCATGTTCGGATGTTAATTTGGAAGTCTGTAGGTCGTTTCGGCGTCAATTGGCGAAAGTTGGGAATTTGAAGATTTTTGGGAAATTTGACCAGGATGAACTTTCTGATATCGGGGTTGGATTATGATTTCGGGTGTTGGAGTAGGTCTGTAATGTCAAATGTGACTTGTATGCAAAATTCGAGGTCAATCGGATGTGATTTGATAAGTTTTGGCATCGGAAGTAAAAGTATAAAGTTCTTAAGTCCATTAAGCTTGAATTGGGATGCAATTCATGGTTTAGCATTGTTTGATGTGATTTGAAGGCTCGAGGAAGTTCATATTGCATTTCGGGTCGTGTTGGTATAATTGGTTGGAGTCATGAGGGCCTCGGGTTGATTCTGGATGGTAAACGGATCGAATTTTGATTTGGAGGAAGAGCTGAAGCAGCTGGGCATCTGGTGCGATCGCATCTGAGTGAAGAGGGCTGCAGGTGCGAGCCCGCAGAAGCGGCCCAGTGGTCGTAGAAGCGGGAGGGAGTGAGGAACTGGGAGTCCGCAGGTGCGGAAGCATTTGCGCAGAAACGGATGCGCATCTACACTGAAGGAGCACAGAAGCGAAAGAGCTAGACTTGAGGGAGAGCTGCACCTACAAGTAATCCTCCGTAGAAGCAGAGGCGCAGAAGCGACAAAAGGACCGCAGGTGCGAAGGTCGGGGCTGGGCAGTGAGTTGTTTTGAAGACAGGATTTGGCCCATTTCTTTCATTCTCTCTTGGTTTGGGGCGATTCTTGGAGAGCTTCAAATGGAGGTTTTCATCATCAATGGCAAGGTAAGTTATCCCCACCTATTATGAGTTAAATACAAGGACTTTATATGGATTCAAGCATGAAAATGTGTAGCAATTTGGGATTTGGAAGACAAACCAAGAAATTGGTATTTTTGGATTTTGACCACGAAATCGGGCATGTAATTAGGAATAAATCATATAGTTGAGTTCATGATGTTATGGGCCCGAGGGTTGATTTTATCGACTTTTCGAGCGGAGTTGGAAATTGTTTACATTGATTAATTATGGGTATGATAACACATTTTGATTGGTTTGCACCTTATTTGCATAGTTTTGGATCGACAAGCATAGATTTGAGGTGTTAGAGTGGCGTTGGAGCCGGCTATGGAGCTTCGGAGCTAGGTAAGTCTCTTGTCTAACCTTGTAAGAGGTAATTTACCCCATATGTGATTTAAATTAATAATTGTTGCTAATCGTGGGGGCTACATACGCACAAGGTGATGAGAGTCTGTGCGTAGCTGCAAATTATATTATGTCCGGGTAGTTTAAGACTCAAATCATGAATTACTTGTAATGATTGCATCCTTTATTAATTAAAGTACTAGGATTATATTAGAAGTTGTTAGAGGAAGTAGTAAAAGACCGAAATTTCACATACTTTAATTTTTGTGCAAATTACTTGACCGTTAATAGAAATTGTGCATCCGTATGTGTTAGCCTTGTGACAACTTCTCATTCCTGAGGTTCATAAGAAAATGTCCTCCTTTCTTGTGGAGCGTGCCAAACGCCTCCGCAGTATAGATGCATCTATGGATCGTGTCGCACATCCCTCAACAGTGTACACGACACTCTGGATCGGGCCGAACAACCTCGGCATAAACCATGCTTAATAATAGAAATTACACGATGCCTTGATATTTTATTGCAGCTTGTGAATATAAATAATTAATTCAAAATTATTGAATTTGAAAGAATTATTTATTTTCGCTTGTTAAGAAAACTATTGTTATTCACCTAAACCATGTCTATTTAAATATTTCTATTTTAATATTATTGACCCATAGTGAGTGCCAAAGTCGACCTCTCATCACAACTTCTTCGAGATTAGACTTGATACTTACTGGGTACACATTGTTTACGTACTCATACTACACTTGCCGCACATTTTTATGCAGGTACATGTATGTCTAGTGATCGATTGGGCACAAAGACGCAACTTTCGAGGGGACTTACGGTGAGCAGCATTCCATGCTACGAATCCGCAGCTACAAAGTCTCCATCAAAATTATTTATATACTCCTATCTAATTTGTATTCCAGATAGATGTTGTATTTATCATATTTTCCCTAGCTGATGACCATGCACTTGTGACATCGGGTTTTGGGGGTTCCTACTGGATGTTTAGTACATTAGTTCACAAAACCTTCATTGTTTCACTCTGTAAATTTTATTTTATACTAATTAGTTAATGGAAATTATGCTTTCAAAGGTAATAAAGATGGGTAATTGAATTAGTAAATTTTCGTTGGCTTGCCTGACGGTATCGTTAGGCGTCATCACAATAGTGTTTGAGTGTTCTGATGAAATCCACCTCTCCCAAGTCTAGGACAATCTCTCCTGATATGCATAGTATCACAACATTCATAAAAACCCTTATGAGGTCACTGCTGCTCATACTGAGTATGTGCTGGATAAGTGGAATCACCACTATAAGAATTTCGTGTCGGTGCTGTACTATAAGAAATTAGTGGAGCACCCCGAGTAATCTGATGTTCGGATTGAGCTAGCCGACTGTTCGAGCCTCCGCCATAATGGGTCATATCTAAAGAGTAAAATCCACTGAACCCTCCAGATCTTCGAGCCCTTTTGGCCTCCTTAGACTCCCTTTCCTCACCTAGAATACCGTAAATCCCCCTTGAAATCTCCACTACTTGTTGAAATGGAGTATCAATTTGCAACTCTCAACCCATGCATATTGTAAGATAATAATCGAGCCCCTCAATGAATCTGTAGACTCGCTCTCCAACTGTAAGTACCAAGATAGGTGCGTGTCGGGCTAACTCACTGAACCTGATAGCATATCTGACACCGTCATGGTGCCCTGATGCAACCGTTCAAACTCTGTGCGCCATGAATCCTGGAGAGTCTGGGGAACAAACTTTTTCAAAGAAATTTCTGAAAATTGAGCCCAAGTTGGTGGTATTGCAACAGCTGGTCTACCTTCTTCATTGATTTGCCACCACTGGTACATTGCGCCTGACTGCTTAAATGTAAAGGTAACTCTGCTCACTGCCACAATACCCATGGTGCGGAGAATACAATGACACTTTTCTAGAAATCCTCTAGCATCCTCTAAAGCCCTACCACTGAAAGTAGGTGGACTACACCTCTTAAACCTCTCAAGTCTCTTTTGTTCTTATTCTGATGCTTCTGGCCTGACCTCAGGTTGAAGCGGAATAACAGGTTATACCGGTACTACAACCGGAACCTGACCAATGTGAACTCGCTGCTCTGGAGTACGCCCGATAGGAGTCTGAGTTACTCCCCCAATCTATGAAACATGTGGTACAACAGAGATCAATCCCGCCTGAGTTAATGTACTAAACATATTCAAGAACTGTGCTAAAGTCTCCTGAAGTCCGGGGGTAACAACAGGTGCTTCCGGTACCTGTCCCCCAACTGGAGCTACTGGCGGCTCCTCAATTGCTGCTCTGGCAGGTGCTCTAGTCATGGCACGCGCCCCTCCTCAGCCTATACCTCGGCCCCGGCTCCTTGCGGCCCTAGTAGTATGTGCGGGTGCCTGCTCAGCTGACCCGGTAGTACGTGTCCTCACTATCTGTGAGAGAATAGAGATACAAAGGCTCAAATTCCATAATCAACAAATCCGCACAAGAGGAATGAAAGAAGTGGAAATTTCATAACAGTTCTGTAGCCTCTCGAAGATAAGTACAGACGACTCGGTACCGATCCGCAAGACTCTACTAGACTCCTTCGTGACTAGTAGAACCTATGAACCTAGAGCTCCATACAAACTTGTCACGACCCAAAATTCCACCACAGGCATCGTGATGACACTTAGTCTGGAAGACTAAGTAAGCCGATTATAATTACAACTCAAGCCATGTTTTTAATAGAAACTAACAATGGAAATAATTTACAAACAACCTCCCAAGACTGGTAATACTGAGTCACGAACTCTAACTGAATACATGAAATGATCTCAAGGATCGAATAGTCAATATTGTTTGATTAATAATTAACAGTATAATAAAAATGGAAAGACTCGAAGGGACTGCGACGACCAAGCAGCTCTACCTTGAATCCTTGCGATCGCACTGTAACTCTGTCTGAATCCGATATCTCCAATACCTGGCTCTGCACAAAAATGTGCAGAAGTTTAGTATGAGTACACCACATTCGGTACCCAATAAGTATCAAGACTAACCTCAGTTGAGTAGTGACGAGGTACAGTCAAGACATTCACTGGTCTAAACCTGTGCAATATAGTATACACAAACAATAGGAAAAAAATAACAATGATGGCAACAATAATCAACCAGTGATATACATACTAGGGAAACAAGAACTCCATAAATATTGCTCATATGCTTTTCAAGTAATAATCTTCATAATATAATACTTTCCAATAAATATATTTTGAATATACTCCTTTATAATAAATATCTTTCAAATAAATATCTTTCAAATAAAATTTACCCTATGACACTTCATTTCATAATCGTAAAATGCGGGTCTCAGCCTACATTCATATTTCCACGGCACCTCGTGCCAATTTGTCTATCACAACCGCACAAACAACTCACGTGCCAATATCATCATCATTTACTCACGGCACCTTGTGCCACATTTCATATCACAACTTCACGGACCATTCACGTGCCAATATTATCATTATTTACTCACGGCACCTCGTGCCCACATTTCATTTCATAATTCGCCTAGCAATAGCCGCAGGATCCCAATTTCAATATAGATTAGACTATTATAAGTTTACCGAAACTGCAAGACAAATTGCACAATATATAAAAATAAATACAAGGAAAATCACAACATCACATGAAAATTACCAGCGTAATAACCCCACATCATCACATCAAAATTACCAACACAATAACTCCACATCATCACATATCATTCCTGACAATAGCCACCCTTATCTCTTCTATAGCCACCCTTATCACTCCTATAATAGCCTCCCTTATCCTTCATCTCTAACAATATCAATAGCCACCCTTATCGCTCCGTATAATAGCAACCCTTATCACTCCGCCTAGAAAATATCCCAACACACATAACCACAGAGAAATTCCACCCTTATACCCACATAATATCAACAGTGAAATGCCACCCTTATATCCTCATAATAATAATTCAAATAACACAAAAATTTTACATGAAATTTTATCATGACAACACAACACAATCAGTTCCTATCACAAATTGCCCAATGACCAAAACCAACTCTAATGATATAGTAAAATCAATACATTTCTCAAAAATACACCAAGGCTCCACAAAACATATATAAAGCCTCAAAACAATCAACAGATATGGAAAATGCTCATTATAGGGCAACAACTTCATTAATCAAAATTCTTGATAATTATATTAACGCCTCTGTTTAAAATTATTTCATTCATTATTTGTAGATGAAAAATCCATAATATAATTATATCCATGAAATATCAAATCAAATTCCAATACAAGAAGTTGGACTAGATCTGTAATGTCAATTATGACTTATGTACAAAATTTGAGGTCAATCGAACGTGGTTTGATAGGTTTCGGCATCGGTTATAGAAATTTGAAGTTTCAAGTTCATTAAGTTTGGATTGGAGGGTGATTCGTGTTTTTGTTGTTGTCTGATGTGATTTGGGGGCTCGACTAAGTTTGTGTGGTGTTTGAATACTTGTTAGTATATTTGGTTGATGTCCCGGGGCCCTCGGGGGTAGTTTGAATGCTTAACAGATTGATTTTGGACTTATGCAATTGCTGAAGCTTTGCTGGTTTCTAGTGTTTCGCACCTGCGGTGGGGAGACCGCAGGTGAGGGATAACACGTGCGGAGTGAAGGGCGCATGTGCGCTTTTGGTCAAGAAGGTCTGTGAGCGCAGGTACAAGAAGGGAGCCGCATCTGTGCATCCGCAGATGCGGACTGATGGTCGTAGGAGCGGTATGGGCGGCCTGGGCGGGGGTCACAGATGCGGAAGTCAAACCGCAGGAGCAGGCTTGCAGGTGCGGCCCAAAGCTCGCACATGTGGTCCCAGCCATTTAAGTCATTGTCGCACCTGTGATGGATTACCCGCATGTGCGGTACCGCAAGAGCGGTTGAACGCTCGCAGAAGCGAGTTTACTGGGCAGAAAATAGGATTTCGAGGGTTGATTTTCCCATTTCGATTTTGGTACTTTGATAGCTCGGATTGGCCGATTATTTGAGGAATTTTCAGAGAAATCTTTTGGGTAACGATTCTTAACTCCTTTATGGTTATATTCCACTAATCCGTGGTTGATTTCATTATTTAATTTTGGATTTGGATTGAAAATCTAGGGAAAATGGGAAGAACTTCTTCAACTAAGAATTTGGGTTTTGATTGAGATTTTGACATCGGATTTGGATAATTTTGATACGAGTGAACTCATGAGTGAATGTGTTTTCTTATTTTGTGACTTTTACCCTTTTCCGAGACGTGGGCCCGGAGAAACCTTTTTGGGCGATTTTCTAATTTCTTGCTTTAGCTTTGATTTCATTATTTAGATTAATTTCTTATAGTTGTATTTAGGGTATGTAATTGATTTGGCTAGATTTGGGCCATTCAGAGCCGGATATTTGTGGAAAAGGCATTGTTACCAATTGATTGAGCTTGGTTTGAGGTAAGTGGTTTGCCTAACCTTGTGTGGGAGAAATTCCCTTAGGATTTGGTACTGTTGTGATATGAGAGAGCCGTGTACGTGAAGGGACGAGTACGTATACGAGCTATTTGTTGTAAAATCCGAGTTATTTTACTGAGTAGTAATTTATATTTCCTTTTAATTGAGTTATACAATTTAAATGAGTATTAGTCTATTTTCATTCATAATTGAGCTATTCCAATATGTGTAGCTATCCTGTTTAGTCTAATATCGCATGTCTACATGCTTTAACGGCTTATTTGAATTCCGTAAAGCATGCCTAGTTGACTTCCTGCTTTTCCTTGTTCTTTATTAGTATAACTGTAGAAATCTTGCTGTTAACTGTTGTATTTATCGGATTGAGTTGTGCGTTTACTTTTGAGACTACAAGGTGGTTTTCTTGGGAGTTCTCCCTGTATATTTACTTTTGAGACTACGAGATGGTTCCTCGAAAGTTCTCCCTGCATATTTACTTTTGAGACTACGAGGCGGTTCCTCGGGACTTCACCCTGTCCATATTTACTTTTGAGACTATGAGGCGGTACCTCAGGAGTTCTCCCTGCACATTTGCTTTTGAGACTATGAGGCGGTACCTCGGGAGTTCTCCTATACGTTAAAGTTTGAGACTATGAGGCGGTACCTCGGGAGATCTCTTCTCTTATTTACTTATGGGACTACAAGACGGTATCTCGGGAGCGCCCCTATTGTTATCACATTGTTTGTTTGTTGTTGTTTCTCTGTGAATTCCTTTTTATTAAATTCTCCATTTTACTTCAATCTAATATATCATCTGTCTTGTTATTATGTTCCAGTAGAGCCCTAACCTGACCTCATCACTACTCTACCGAGGTTCGGCTTGGCACTTACTGGGTACCGTTGTGGTATACTCATGCTACTCTTCTGCATATGTTATGTGTGCAGATTCAGGTGCTCATTATAAGCCGTATTACCAGTGAGTCGAGACAGTTTTGGAGACTTCAAGGTATATCTGTCGCATCCGCAGACCTCAAAGTCCCCCTCTATTCTCCCCCGTGTCAAACACTTCCTGTATTTCTTTTTATTAGACTCTGGTGTATAGAGATACTATTTCCTTTCTGTAGCTTGTGACTCATGATGTTTTTCAGAAGAACATTAGATGGTCCACTAGCGATATGTCTGTGACCGGGAGATACCGAGTATGTTCTGAGGGAAGTTCATGAGGGCACTAGTGAAAATCATTCCGGTGTCGAATCATTGGTTCAAAAGGTAATCAGAGTATGCTATTACTGGATCGACATGGAAAAAGATGCGAAAGAGTATGTTCGAAAATGCGACAAATGCCAAAGACATGCATCGATGATTCACCAACCCAGGGAACTACTCTATTCAGTCTTGTCACCATGGCCATTCATGAATTGGAGAATGGACATCGTTGGCCCTCTTCCATGGGCACCAGGTAAAGCTCAATTTATTTTATTTATGACTGTCTATTTTTCTAAGTGGGTTGAAGAACAGGCCTTCGAGAAGGTTAGTGAGAAGGAAGTCATCGACTTCATTTGGGACCACATCATATGTCGGTTCGGGATGCCATCCAAAATTGTGTGTGACAACGGGAAATAGTTCATCAGCAGCAAAGTAACCAAATTTTTCCAAGATCATAAGATCAAAAGAATCCTATCAACACCTTATCATCCTAGAGGGAACGGGAAAACCGAATCGACTAACAAAACCATCATCCAAAATAATAACAAGAGGCTAACCGACGCCAAACGAAAGTGGAATGGTTCTTGGAAAGAAGCTTCAAATGGATAATGGTATACATCCTTCTGATGAATCTACGGATAATTTTGATGGGGTCCATCTCATTTAAAAGCAAAAATAATAGGAATGTGCCTAAGGAAAATATTTGGCTCGGAGTTTCTTTGGTTTGGTAGCCAACTTTGTTGAATTGTTAACATTGAAAAAAAAGAAGGAAAAGTTTGTGCAAATTGTCAAATATAGTAGGCTTCAGAGAGTGAGGCTTTGTCTATAAAAAGAGAGCTTCAACTCTCATTTCTATACACTGACAAAGAGAAAGAAAGAGTGAGATTTCACAGACAGGGTATAAGAAAATAGTCTGTGAGAAAAATAGAGAGTGAGCGATATTGTAGTGAGGTAGGAATATCAAAAGAGGGTTATTTCTTTTGAGTGTTGTAGTGGTCTTTGGAGTATTTTACTCGGACCTACAAAGTGTAATGTTCCTTACTATAGTGATACCAGTTGCTCCTCTCGGGGCCATGATTTTCCCTTATTTAAAAGGATTGTTCACGTAAAACTCTTGATGTCGTTGTCAATCTTTTATTCTTATTAATTGTCGTATCTCGGTGCTACGTTATTATTCCACTTTTATTACCGTGAATATTTATTTTTGTAGAGGGTTTATTCCCAACAACTAGTATCAGAGCACAAGTTCTGCTCGCTCACAGAAGGACTATTCACTATCGCTAGTATTATACTCGGTGAAAAAAAACATGTCCGGAGTAAAGTATGAGATAGCAAAATTGAACGAAGATAACAGTTTCTCAACATAGCAAAAGAGGATGATGGATCTGCTTATCCAACAAGGATTACACAAGGTACTAGATGCTGATGCCAAAAAGCCTGATACAATGAAAGCTGAGGATTGGGCAGACTTCGATGAAAGGGCTGCTAGTGCAATCAGTTTGCACTTATCAGATGATGTGGTAAATAACATAATTGATGAAGACATCGCACGCGGTATTTGGACAAGGTTGGAAATTCTATACATGTCCAAAACGCTGACAAATAAATTGTACCTGAAGAAGCAGTTATACTGTTACACCCCATGTTTTCGTACTTGAAAGTACGCCATAAGTAAATTGATATAAGCTCGGAAATGAGATGTTACATCCCGCATTTTTTCTACGTTAAAGTTTTGTCGTAAGTTAAGTAACATAAGTTCGGGAATGAGATTATTTAGGGATTATAAGTAATATGTTATTTCAAGCAAGTGATAAGTAAATTCGTGAAGGTGAGAGGGTAAGTGAACCAAAGAAAATTAATTTCGTCGAAATTTGACATTTTGAGGTAAAATACGGTCTAAGCTATAATACCCCATATTTATGGACTAGTGCCATACAAGGTACCACATGACCATGATAATAAGGTGATAAAGTGTGTTAAAAGTGAGTGGTATTGTAAGTAATTAGAGATAATTCTTAATTATGTAGGTAATTGAATAATTGTTAGATTAGTGGGTAATTACCAAGTTAATTGGTAACTAATTAGAATTGGACAAGGTTTATGGATCTTACCACTAACGTGGCAGCCCAGGAAGTGGTTACAAAGCCACTAAGTGACTCATATAATACATGGAAAGGTGTCATATTATAAGAGTACACAACAAGGTTTATATTCTCTTTAGCCTTTTGAACGTAAATAGCATATATGTATTCACTTTAGCTTCTTTAAGCCTTCTGAAAGTGATTACACAAATATACACACTTTAGCATTCTTTAAGCCTTTTGAACGTGATTTAAACTAGTATATGCACTTTAGCAATACAAGTTAATCTTTTCTTATTCCTTAGTAGCCATGGATTAAAGATCAAGAATGGAATTCAATCTCTTAAGGAGTGGGCTGGCCGTGAGTTTCCATCTTCCTACAACTAGTTTGATTCATGTTTCATCAATATGAATTCATATGTTGCCTTAAAAATCCAAACTGAATCTCTTATAGAAGAGTGGCTGATCGTGAGCTCTTTAAAGAGCAAAACAAATCCGTACCAACAGTTGATAATGTTGGTTGATTGATTTTGTAAAGCGTAAATTGAAATTTCTACAAGAATCGATTCAGGTATGTTAAGGATATCATTTCTTTTCTTTTGGCATGATCTATACGACACAAACGAAACGAGAAAATGCACAATTTCCATAAATGACTCTATTCATAGAATTATTAAGGGTGTTTATATTCTTGATTCCCCATGTGAATTATTATTATATCTTCTGTTCATGGGTCTCAGAAAAATACGTATTTGATAAAATTTATCCGACAAGCATATTATTTTTATGTCATTCTGAGAAAATCCTATTAACCTATTTCTTATGCACTTCATGTATTTATACATGTACATTAACCCATGACCAGATGGCGTTATATATGCATATATATATATATATATATATATGTACTTATATATATATGGGATATGGGAAAAGGCTACGGTGTTATATATGCACCACTACCTGATCAGCTGGTGTACGTTGATGATTTGCCCACAGTGGGCGAAATGATATGATGGGATGCCCTCAGAGGCTTGATGATGTTATGAACTCATATACCAATGCATGGTATGACATTTATATGCATATGCATGACATTTTAAAAATGCAATGATTCACAGAGCTTTGTAGACGTACTTGTCGAGTCCTTTTGCCTAGGGACACTGCGTTTCATGCACGCAGGTCCTGATAGACAGGTTGAGAGTCCTCCAAGTAGGCTATCAGCTCAACAGAAGGTGTTGGTGTGCTCCATTTGCTCCGGAGTTGTTTATGTGGTCAGTATGAGTAGGACATGTATTGATTAGTATGGTGGGGCCCTGTCCCGACCTTTATGACATTTCTATACCCTTAGAGGCTTGTAGACATATGTCATATATGTGAAATATTGTATGGCCTTGTCGGCTTATGTTTTGAATTTATAAATGAGATTAGGCCCGTATGTCACTTGTATATGATGATGTAATAAGAAAGATACATTACGTTGGTACTCGATTGAGTAAGGTACTGGGTGCCCATCACCGCCCATCGGTTTGGGTCGTGACAAAAGTGGTATCAGAGCAGTTCTATCCCAGGGAGTCTACAAGCCGTGTCTAGTAGAGTCTTGTTTATAGGCGTGTTGTGCACCACACTTATAAGCAGGAGGCTACAAGGCATTTAGGATTATCACTCCTTCTTCTTGCTCTAGATCGTGTGGTAGAGCTCAGTTGTAGGAACTCAATTTCCTAAACTCTATCTTATTCATAATACGATGATGCCTACATCTAGAAAAACGGTTGGTAAGAGAATGCATGTGGCTGTGAAAGAGTTGAATCAGAGGAACTTAATTTTTCATGATGCTTATGATGGATAAATGTAAGGTCATCGGCAGATCGTGTGTGTACTAAGACATGTAAGCCTTTTGATAAGGAGCCTTAAGGCAGGAATATCTATCCACCCCAATGGTGAAAGGCAATGAGAGATTCAGAAGATAAATACAAGTTTTAACAAGTAAAAGAAGCAAGATGAAGAAGGGTACAAGGCGCCCAGCTAATGAAGATTATTAGTATTTACAATTTAGGTAGGGGAATATAAGCCTTTTGAGTTACCTTCAACAATAATAGAGGTATGTATAATTGGCCACACCCATCTCA
>AWOL01S0073344.1:6085-23882 GCA_000715115.1 Nicotiana otophora | reverse complement strand
ATGATGGTGTGATAAGAAAGATATGTTACATTGGTACTCGGTTGAGTAAGGCATAGCGTGCCCTTCGCGGCCCTTCGATTTGGGTTGTGACAATAAGGCACTTTAAAGAGCCATCTAAATACTCGATAGGTAGCCGTTGTTGTAGGCGAACTCTGCAAGCAGAAGAAACTGATCCCATGCACCACCAAAATCCATAACATAGGCACATTGCATATCCTCCAAGATTAGAATGGTGCACTCGGACTGCCCGTCTATCTGGGGTTTGAAATGTTCTACTCAACTCAACTTGTGTGCCTAACTAACGCTGCATAGCTCTCCAAAAATACAATGTGAAGAGCATTCCTCGATCGAAGATAATGTACATCGGCACACCATGGAGATGAACAATCTCACAGATATAGATCTGAGCCAGAGGCTCTGAAGAATAGGTAGGCACAACCGGAATGAAGTGTGCAGACTTGGTCAGTCTATCCACAATAACCCACACTGCGTCAAATTTCTTCAAAGTCTATGGGAGCCCAAAAACGAAATGCATGGTAATACGATCCTACTTCCTCTCTGGAATCGCAAGTCTCTGAAGCAAATTGCCCGACCGCTGATGCTCGCGCTTCACTTGCTGACAGCTCAAACACCGAGCCACATACTCTACTATACCTTTCTTAATTCTTCTCCACTAATAGTGCTGAGATACATCTTGGTGACACCTGGATGAATGGAATACCACGAAGTGCGAGCCTCCGCAAGGATAGACTCATGAAACCCATCCACATTGGGCAAACATATTCGGCCCTACATCTGTAATACCTCATCATCTCTAATAGAAACCTCCTTGGCATCGCCATTCTGCATTGTATCCTTAAGGGAAAGAAACTAGGGGTCTTCATATTGACGCACTCTAATGTGCTCATATAGAGAATACCGAGAACCCACGCAAGCAAGTGTCACGCCCCAAACTCAGGGTGTGCGACGGGTGCTCAACCAAGATAACCCGACTGAGCAAGCCAGTACATTACCTTCTACCATAACTTATTCAAGAATAATTGTAAAATCCAATTCATTAATTAATCGGTGAGAAGGATCAAGTAAACAACAACTAAAACTTGTTATCAGTAGTTACATCATTTATAAGTTTCAAAATACATACACTTTCACAGTTTGATGTGGAACGTGTGATACAATTACAATATTACCAATTTGACTTTCCCCATACCAACATACCATCCATGCTATGTCTACGGAGCCTTTATTAGATACAAAAGAGTACAAGGATAGTGCCCGCAACAAGGCTCCGTCTATACCTCAAAACATGGTGATAAAATGAACAAAAGATACATGACCCCGAGTGAAGTGGGGCTCACCAAATTGGAAGGGAAAAATGTATAGTGCTATCGCTAATCAGTGTCACCTGCTGTGGAACCATCAACATCCATTAAAGATGCAGCACCCCCGGCAAAAGGGACGTTAGTATTGTTGAATATTAATAGTATATATGAATAAACACTCTCTCAAAGAAATGAGCAGTAATGCAAGTAATGAGAGTCATAATATCAGTTAAAGCCTCAAACAATTAAAAAATATCAAATTAGAGATAAGATAAGTTTAAAATAAATTTCCAAATTTTAAGTTGGGAAATCTTTGGTACCGGTATACCACTATTCACAATTTTGATTATGATTTCCAACAGAGTTACCACCATGTGTGCGGCATGGCATCCGATCACGACCCGATCTGCTAAAACGTCTGATACGAGACATCAACCAAATCACAATTTCAATTACCATTCTAACACAATCACCACCATATGTGCGGCATGGCGTCCGATCACGACCCGATCGGCTAGGCCGTCTTATGCAATACATCAACCAAATCACAACTGCAATTACAATTTTAACACAGTCACCACCATGTGTGCGGCATGGCTTCCGATCACGACCTGATCGGGTAGGCCATCTAACGTGAGACATCACCCCTTTCTATCAATTACCCTGTTTCATATTTTTGCACATCTCATAATTTCAATGGCACTAATGGTCACAATTGTATTATTTCTCTTGGCACATTTATCGTTTATGATATTTAACATTTCATATTTCATATTTTGCAATACATTATTCGTATTTCATGTTTCGTATTTCATGCACACCTTTTTACTTTCAACCATCATCATGGATTTTCCAATAGCAAGGCATTTCTATTCACGACATTTAAGCACACATTTGAGCAAATAGGAGTTTTAGGCACATTATGATTTCTTACACAAGCTTTCATTAGCTTTCCTTTGAAATAACACTTGAGGTGAAGGCATTTAGATATGCAAGCCCTACTTTGAACACATTCTCAAATAGTAGTACAACATAACAATAACATTTGAATTACATATTGATCATGGATGTCTTCTGACACCAGCTTATCCGAGTAATCGATTCACAATAAGCAACTCGGGACTTACATGGATATTGTGGGGTTAGATTTTATGAGAACTGTTTAGCCAACAAATCTTACTTGAGCTTTCTTAACTCTAAATGTTCTAGAAATCTTAGCAACTTCAATATATTTTAGAAAATTAGCAAATTGAACCAAAATTAGGAAACTGATAATGGTTCTAGCTCATTTGAGCATTTTATCAAGCGCTAGGTGTACATTAAGGTTTCAATGTCCTTTTATGGAGGATTCCTTCATCATACAACCCATTCTTTACTATTTTAGCTCAACAATATCCCTACATCCCATGATCAATCATGCATGCAAAATAAGCCACTGTCATACCCATGAATTATCTTACTACTTGCCCATTTATAGTTGAATTTCGAAATTAAGAGATAGGGTGTAGAATCTTACCTTTAGGATGAAGACCTAGTGTGCTTCTCTTGTTAATTCTTCCAAGATTTTAAGTACGAATTGGACAATAATTGATTGAGGAACGCTCTCCCTATCTAAAGCCTTTTCTATCTCTCCAAATATCAAGTTCTCCCTTAAAAAATGGTCCACGGGGTCTAAATAGCGAAATGGGATCGGGTTGTAAAAATGCAAAAATGAAGCTCCAAAATGGGATCTGCGGTCGCATATACGACCTCATAATGCTTCTGCTGTCTGCGAAATAGCCTCCGAAACTGTGCTGGTCCGCCCCACTACGTGGCCGTTATGCGCCACATACCTGTTCTGTGATCGCATAATGCGCCGCAGAACCTCCCTCCACAAAATTTCCAAGCTGGCTTTGTGATCAGTTTGCGGTCCGTGAAATCATTTTGCGGTCGCATAATGGGCCTCAGATTGACATCCAAAATGGCCCAAATGACTGCCTCACTCTACGACCATTCTGTTCCCTGCAGAGAGATTCTGCGGCCTCATAATAGACTTTAGAAATGCCCAATTCTGCCAAATATATTCCTCCAACTATACATTGAAACATACGCCTACCTCGGCACCACGAAACCTCGGGTGTTTTTAGGAAACTATTTACGGGGCCTTACAACAAGAACCCTACTAGGCTCCGAGAAATCCAGTCTCGCAAACTGATTAGCAAAGCCTGAACATACATGGCTAGTGGTCTCTCTGCTGTCGCAAAAAATATCAAATTGCCCATACACGGAGCCTTTGTACTCAGGGCATGGACCACCGCATTGGACTTCTCGGGATGATACAAAATGGTGATCTCACAGTCTTTCAGCAACATTAACCATCTTTGCTGCTCCAAATTAAGGTTCTTCCGCTTGAACATATACTGGAGACTCTGATGGTCGGTATAGACCCTACATGGAACACCGTATAGATATTGCCTCCAAATATTCAATGTGTGAACAATAGAAAAACATTGTCCTTCTCGGGATGATACAAAATGGTGATCTCGTAGTCTTTTAGCAACTTTAACCATCTTCGCTGCTCCAAATTAAGGTTCTTCCGCTTGAACAGATACTGGAGACTCGGATGGTCGGAATAGACCTCACATGGAACACCGTATAGATATTGCCTCCAAATATTCAATGCGTGAACAATAGATACCAATTCTAAGTCATGCACAGTGTAATTCTTCTCATGAACCTTCAACTGTCGAGACGCGTAGGAAATCACCCTACCATCTTGCATCAACACCGTGCCTAGCCCAATAAGTGATGTATTACAATACAAAGTGTAATACCCGAAACTTGTAGGTAACACCAGTCTTGGGGCCGTAGTCAATGCAGTCTTGAGTTCTGAAAATTCACCTCACACTTATCGGACCATCTCAAAGGAGCACCCTTCTAGGACAATCCAGTCAAAGGTGCAGCAATGGATGAGAATCCCTATACAAAACGACGATAATATCCGGCCAAACCAATGGAATAATACTACCCTCTGATGAACTACCTACATCCATTGAAGATGTAGTGCCCCTGACAAAAGGGACGTTAGTAGATATGGAATAGTACTAGTATGTAAAGCTAAATGTCCTCTTACGAAATTGAATGCCAATAAAAGAAGGGGAAACATCATCGAAGCAACAAGTAACAATCAATGATATCCAAATGCCAAGTTTAAACATAACAATTTTAAAAATACAAAAATAATATATAATTTTGGTTGGGAGATCATTATCACCGATATAGGGCCGTGTTTTTATCACAGAGTCTAATCACGCCCGATCGACTAGTCCATCTCCCCACGGACATGTGCGCAGCATGGTGTCATATCTCCACCCGATCGGCTAGGTCGACTTGCCACATATGCCGTGTGGGTTGACTTTCCAATTCACAACTAATATCAATCTCATCCCAAATAAGGGGAATAAACACAATACACCACAATCCACCCCTACACTGGAAGATGTAGTTTCGGGCGTGGGCCATATGAACGACCCTTCCTCAGGTTGCTAATAATACTCTCAAAAATATTTGTTTATGTTTTTGCACACAAGATAACATAAATACAAATGTATTCACCTCATCGTCTTTCACATTGTATAAATCCTAATTAGTATTTTCAACCACTAATAACAACAGTATTTCCTTGGCTCTTTTAGCCATTCACAAGTTTATTTATTCATGGCTCGATGGCCGTATTTCATGTTCCACACTTCTATTTTTTTCCTCTCGTGTATCACCATCAATAATATCAACATATATAATATTTTTGAAATCACAACTTTAAGTTCATTAGAAATGCATAATTTAAACACAATAGATTTCTTTCCAAGAAATAGAGTAAAATGATTGGCAAACGAAGTGCAAGTTACAATCGTAGAGGAGTAAAACACAATTTATTCTTTAAATACTTTTCCCAAAAAGGGCAATACACAATTACAATTCACTTCTATCACTTTCAAGTATCTTTATAGATTATCAACTATATGAGTATTCGAAATCAAGGATTTAAGTATATATATGAGTTTTGGACGCATGGAGTATTGTTTCCATGTTAAGCATAATCGACTTTCATTTGAAACACGACTAAAAGTCATAACATTTTAATACACACATCATACTTTTAACATGTACCAGAAGGATAACATAATATGATAAGAGCATCTGAAACACATTTTGAACACATATATTTATATATATAAATATCTTTCGACACAAGGTTCATTCGGAATAGTCGAATTTATTAGGAACTTGAGCCAAGCATACTTGAAATTTGCGGAAACATCATGTAATTCAATTCTAAGAGAGTGGTTTAGCTAACATAGCTGAAATTCACCCCTTAATAGTACTACGATGGTCAACCACACTAAACAACTTTAATCTACAACAATGCAACACATTTGTACCAATATTATTTTGATTTCTATACTTTAAGTCATTTAGACTTTTGATTAAACATCTAACGTGAATATCTTTCAACAACCTCCTTCAATGGAATTTCTTCACCTAACAACCACCTTCCATACGAATGATTCACCTTACCATCGTCTCTAGGCCATCCACAATTTTTATTTGGACATGCATGCCCAACAATTCACACCAAAACCATGAATCTCATTAATTAAACCATTTTACAATCTCTACAACCCCAACACAACCCAAGTTAGGCACTTATGGCTTCAAATCACCATTCCATAAGTCCTAACATATATTTCATACATAAATAATCACCATAGAGTAGTTAGAGATGGTAGACATACCTCTTGTAGTGAGACTCTTGAAAATTTCAACTTGTAGTGTTCTTGACCAATTTGGGGATTTGAATGGAAATCTATAGATCTTCAAGATTAATCCTAGTTAGTGTAAGTGTTTAGGAGTAGTAATCAACTCAAAATTACTCCAAAAACATTACCTTGGTTCATGGGAGGGAAGTATAGGATAGGTTCCCTTTGATATGCATCCCCTAGCTCAAAGAAATGACTTATCCCCTCTCTCTACTCAACCTTGGGGCTATTTATAGGGCTCCTACGTGCGAGGCCGTGCACCTGATCAAGTGACCGCATATCTGGTTGCGCACATAACATAGAAACCTCCTTATATGCGCGGTCGCGCTTCTCGGCGCGCATATGGCATAGGTCTGGTACAATGGCCGTAACCTTATGTAGAAATATCCAAAAATGGTTTGATGCGTTAGAAAGTAGACTCAAAGGGTTTTAATTTGGTAGGTATAGCACCACCTAAGTTATTATATTTTCGGAGTGGCATTCATTTGAAGTCGGGTCTTGTGCTAATTGAGACGTCCTTTCCACTTAATGTATCCAACTTGTTCCACACAAATTCTTGCAATTCATAAAACTCCTTAGTATGATCTAACACACCTTAAACATATACTTTCATTTCAAAATGATGTGGTTATATCCCATAGGTGTCCTTTAAAATCTAAAATCATTAGGAAATTGTAACAGGGCCTTACAATCACCCCGCAATTCCAATTACATTAAGAGAAAATCTAAGTAACATTAGACCTAAATTTTAAGTAAAATTATGAATATAACTTCTGACAACTTTTGTCCATTTTTGTTTCCTAACTCGTTTGACTTCGAAATTAACGAGTTTATAGGATTAATGAAAAACATGATTTCCAAATACCAACATTTCTAATTCAATTCCCCACATTAAATACCACACACAACTTGTCCGCAGAGCCTCTAAGTACAACGAAAGAGAAATATGGAAATGCCGACAACAAGCCCCCGACTATACCTCAACCACAAAGTACATAAGAAACAAATGATACATGACCCCAAAATGAAGTGGGGCTCACCAAGTTAGCTGAAGAGAGCGTACTACTATCAGTGCTCAATACCGCCTGTTGTAGAACCACCTGCATCTATTAAACATGCAGCGCCCCTGTCAAAAGGGACGTTATTACCGTCGAATATCACTTGTATGTATAGCTAAAAGTCCTCTTTCAAAATAGAATTCCCATACAATAAAAGGCAACACATAGAAACAACAAGTCGCAATTAACAATATCCAAATGTCCAGTTAAAATATAATAATTTTAAAAATACGAACTTCATATACAATTTTTGGTTGGGAGATCATTATAACCGATATACCAATGTTCACAATACCATCGTTCACAATACCAATGTTCATAATAGCAATTTTCACAATACCAATACCACCATACTTTTAGCATGAAGTTCAATCACGACCCAATCGGCTAGGCCATCTCATTAGATACAACAACCACAATCACTCTCAATACCAATACCATTGTACTTTTAGCACGGAGTCCGATCATGACCCGATCGGCTAGGCTATCTGAATCCAGACACCAACCACAATCACAATTAGAATTATAATTTCTAGCACAATCACCACCATGTGTGCGACATGGTGTCCGATCACGACCCGATCGACTAGGCCGTTTCACCACAATACCGTATGGATCGACATCATCCTTTTCTATAAATCATCTCACCTCAATTAAGGGGAATAACTTTAGCACATCAATATCATCCCAAATAAGGGGAATAATTACAATACATTCCTACACTGACACATGTAGTTTCGAGGTTAGGTAATTTCAACCTACCCTTCCTCGGTGACTATCGATACTCCCAAAAATATTTTTTATTTTCTTACAAACGAAACAACAATATAAATGCATTTACCTCATAACCTTTCATACTGTATATAGCCTCATTGGCACTTTTAACACTTTGAACATCATTATTTCATTGGCTCTCTTGACCATACATAATATTCTTCATTCTTGGCACAATAGCCTTATTTCATATTCCACACTTTCATTTCTTCCCTTTCGTGGATCATCATGATAAATATCAACAAATAGAATATTCTGGAAATCACAACGTTAGGTTCACTAGTAATGAAGGCTTTAAACACAATGGATTTCATTCCAAGAAAATGGAGTAAAATGATTGGCAATCGAAGCACAAGTTAAAATCATAAACAAGTAACACATCATTTATTCTTGAAATACTTTTCCCCCAAAAGGGTAATACACCATTTCAACTCTTGAATATATAAGAGTTCAAAACACATTGGAAATACTTACAAAGCACAGCATTAGATAAAATAGCCATATTTGGGCATGACCTGAGTGCATAAGTTTTTAGGCAAATCTATTTTCGAAGTCAATTCGGAATAGTTAAATCAAAGCTCATTTCATAACCTTTCTAACATCATTTAATTTCATTGGCACCATTGGCCACAAGTATAAATTCTTGGCACGGTGGCCACAATTTGTATCACCAACTCACTTCTTTTACTTTTGAGCATCTTTATACATTAGCAACAACAAGGCATTTCCCATCAAGACTTTAGGTACAAATATGAGCAATTAAGGGTCTTAAACATATCGAGTTTTTCTCACACAATTTGGCATACTAGCTTTCATTTGATACATGAATCAAAGACATAACATTTTAATACGCAACCCATACTTTGAAACTTACGGGAACATTATTGAATTCGATTCTAAGTGAGAAAGTTTAGCCAACATATCTCACTTTGGTCTTTCTTTAAATTACTACAATGTTCCGGACATTCTAGCAATCCCAATCTATTTTGAGACATAAAAATATTGAACACAAATTAGGAAGATATTCATGGTTTCAACTCATTTGAGCATTTTATCAAACATTAGGTGTGCAAATTTGGATACAAGGTTCTTCTACGTGATTTCATTCACTCCTCAACCCAATCTTTACTTATTTTAGCTCAACAATCTTCCCACAAAGCATGTATAACTAATACTCTTACGCCCAATAATCATACTTCCCATCACCCATCTTTTACCCCAAACTCAAAATTAGAGACTAGGGTATGGAACCTTACCTCTTAGATGAAGATCATGTGATTAGCTTCCTTGATTCGTGGAGATTGGTGCAGGATTGGATGATTAGAATGTTAGGTTTACTCCTTCTCTCTCTAGAATTCTCTTACATCCCTCTAAAATATCAGGTTTAGCTCAAGAAATGACTTAACCCCTCTCTCTACCCGGCCTTGGGGGTATTAAATGAGCTCCTACGTGCGCGGCCATGTACCTAGGCAAGTGACCACGCATCTGGCCGCGCACCTGAGGCAGAAACTCTCAAATATGTGCGGCCATGCATCTGACACAAGTCTAGTAAAATGGACATCACGTTGTGTAGAAATATCCAAATGATGAACAGTTTGATGCGTTAGATATTAGACACAAAGGGCTTTAATTTGATAGGTAGATCACCACCTAAGTAATTATATTGAGGGAGTTCTATTCATTTTAAGTCGAGTCTTGTGCCAATTGAAATATCCTTTCCGCTTAGTGTATCCAATTTGTTCCATACAAGTTCTTGCCATTAACAAAACTCCTTAGTAAGTTCCATCACACCTTAAACATGCATTATCATTTCAACATTATGTGTCTATATCCCATAGGTCTCCTTTAATACTCAAATATGTTATTCCCAAATACTATTGGTGCACTTTAAAATCATAAATCATTAGGAAGTTTTTACGGGGCCTTAGAGTTTAGGTGTCCGACATAGAGATTTGGAGTTGAAGGAAGTGAATAGGTTATTCTCAAGATTTTCTCCATGAATATATTATGTGAATTGTTAATAAAGGTAAAGTAGGTTTATTGCACATTGGGCCTTGTGGAATCTTGAAAGAAATAGGACAAACTACGAGTATGATATTTCCCCATCATTGTCCTCTATGCACCTGGTGCTTCATGTGTCTACATTAAAGAGGGTAATTGGAAGACCTTTTGTCTATCGTTCAGGTGGAAGCTATTGAAGTTAATGTAGATAATTGGATTGTGAGAAGTACCTTGTGGTCATCCTTGTTAGCTAAGTCCGGAAGTTGGGATTGCCTCCGTCAAAGTGCTATAGCTAAGTCAGTGAGCCGAGGAGGTCATCTCAAAGGCTGAGTGTGTTGTGGAAAGGAAATATTCTCACTTGTTTGTAAAGCCAAATAGCTGTGGTTCAAAAGGTACTTTCTAAGTGTTATGATTTAGTGCAGTTCATGTCAAGGTACCACTACTGATAACATAATGCCCATAATATTGAGGTCGGTGTTATTAATATATATATTTTGATTGTTTGTTGAGTTGTGGGGAGTTAGCCAAATTTTTGAGCTTTTGGTGTATGGGTAAAGATTTAAGTCACATTGGTTGTCTATGGCGGACTCTAACCCTCATTCGAGGACAAATGATCCTAGGTGAGGGAGAATGTAAGGCCCCGTTAAAATTCTCTAATGATTTAAGATTTTAAAGTGCGCCAACGGTATTAGAGGATAACGTATTCGAGTATTAAAGGAGACCTATGGGATAGAACCACATCATTTTGAAATGAAAATATATGTTTAAGTTGTGTTGTATCATACTAAGAAGTTTTATGAAAGGCCAGAATTTGTGTGGAAGAAGTTGTATACATTAAGTGGAAATGATGTGTCAATTAGCATAAGACACGGCTTCAAACGAATGCCACTCCCAAAATCTAACAACTTAGGTGGTGATGTACCTATCAAATTAAATCTCTTTGAGTCTAGTTTCCAACTCATCAAACTGTTCGTCATTTAGATATTTCTATAGAAACTTATGGCCATTTAACCAGACATATGCCATATGCGCGCACAGATGCACGACCGAGCATATAAGGGGGGTTCTGCCTAATGTGGGCGGTCACTTGCCCAGGTGTGCCGCCGCGCACATAGGAGCCCTATAAATACACCCAAGGTCTAACACTCAGTAGATTCGGATTAGTTGTGGATTCGTTAAATGAGTATTAATGTGACCTTTTAGACTTGTGAAGTCCTATTGGGCTGAGTATGGGTTGAAATAATTGTTTTAGAATAAGGACCGAGACTGGGGTGTATAAACTTCAATAGAACCGACTAAGTTTGTGGGAGGTCCGTCTTATAGCCTTAAATAGTGCAAGGCCATGAAAACTCATGGCCATAGACAATGGAAGGCCATAAAAACTCAGTACCCTAGATAGTACAAGGCACAATCCAGGGCATCAACCTCAGCTCCCCAGACAGCGTAAGGCACTATAGTTTTGGTGCCTCCGATGGCGCCTTGCACAGTTATTTTGGAGCCCCTGATGCTGCCTCGCGCTGGCAAGGTTTATCCGAGCTAATTTTATTTTCCTCCTTAATTTTGGGACTTGTTCACTTATTTAAAAGCCTTACCTCATTCCCCACACCCCAAACACGAAAACCTACTCTAGAAAGGGAAGCTCTCAAGAACATAACTTCCCCATGGTCCCTCCATCATCCAAGGTAAGTTCTAACGATGATTCTTAGTTAATTTCAATTCTCCAACACCTTATTAACAGGGGTACATCCTTGCACTCCTTAGATATTTGGTCGAGATACCATTTTTGAGATAGGAAACCCTAGAACTCGAATTCAAGTGGAATGAACTTCGAAAAGGTAATGCTTATACTCCCTAATCATATATAAATATGAATTGATAAGTTTTTGGAAGAATAGTAAATGGGTTTGATAAAGAGAACCATAAGAACTAGGGCTTAGGATTGTTGTAAACATTTGGGCGATGAGAAACGGTTTAGTTACATCTATTTGGGATTGTAGAATCACCTAGAAGTAGTAGAATGAGAACTTGGTGAAGCAAAGACCAATTACTAAGGTCGATGAGGCTTTACACCCATAAGGTGTTTGATAAATTTCCTAAGTTACTAAAACATGAGCATTAGTGCTAATATTGGTTCCTCTTGATGTATATATTGACGTAGATTATCGTTGAAAGAGGTGATGAACATCGTGATACTCTTAAAGAGGGCCAGACCTAAGGTATGTAAGGCTAACTAACCCTCTTTACATTGGGGAATGTTTATGATTCTCCATACGTCCCATTCTTTATGACTATTACGAGCTTACTCAAAAAGTAATTATGCCTTAGTCCCACGAATAGTTGTAGAACTTCCATTCTCTTGATGGCATAGTTTCATAATCGTTAAATATCCTATCAGCTTCAGTTATGACAAAGCAATTTATTATGAATAAATGTCTCAGTCTAGTTCTATTCAGCATTCCAGTATCATGTAACTTAGTATAGTTAAGTAGTTTAGTATCATATATTGCATTATGATTCTCAGTTCCTAATTCTAAATTCCTGAATGTTGAAAACATGTATTTGGGCATGAGGCCGCTGTTTATACTTTGTGCATCTTTGGGCCTGAGGCCGCAGTTTGTGCTTTATGTATTTTTAGGCCTGAGGCCGCAGTTATTTATACGTATACTTGGGCCCGAGGCCGTAGCTTGTGCACATATATATTGGGCCTGAGGCCACAGTTTAATATTTAGACTAACAGGTGGTTCATCATTCAGAAGAATGAGTATTCATATTCTTACTTCCTTTGTGCAGTTCAGTTATCATTTTAGTTTCACTTTCAGTAGTTATTGTTTCAGTTATTAGTTAACGATCATTTCAGTATTCTATTATCCGTTCTTAATATTCAGCTTAGTTTCAGTTTTAATATTTACAGTTCTTTCTTTCAGTTATTTAATATACCAGTGAAATTCAAATATACTGACGTCCCTTTTTGCCCGGGGTATACATCTCGCAATGCAAGTAACGATTTATAGGTTGATGATTCTGCTAGCTAGGACATCTTGTATCAGCTATTGGTGAGCCCCAGTCTTTTCGGTAAATAGTTCGCATTTCAGTATTCTTAGAGGTTTCGTAAACTATAGTTTAGCCAGTTAGATGTTAGCAGACTTTTATGTGTTAGCCTTGTCGGCTACTCATTTACACTTGCACACTTTTCAGTATTTTCTGCATCTATAATATTTTAGTCAGGCTCTTTAATAGATCATCATGTTGTTTATTTATATCTAGCTTATAGTTATACCACATGTTGATCCAGCCACACAGTTGGTTTGCTCGGTCACATGCAGTCAGGCACCGACTGTTGTGTTAAGCCGAGGCCATGGTTCATGGCGTGACAAAGCTCGGTATCAGAGCATTAGGTTCAACTATCCTAGGGAGTCTATAAAGTCGTGTCCAGTGGAGTTTCTTTTATAAATGTGTGTCGGCCATGCATAAAAATGGTTAACTACTTAGACATACAGGATTGTCTCATTTCTTTCTACTCTATATCGTGCCATGAAACTTAGAGAAATAGGTAACCTTCTCTTCCTATCGAATTCCAGACGTATGGAATGCCTAGGCGACGTGTAGGAAAAACCCAAGGTCCTAGAGAGGGTGATAGCCCATTGGGGTATAATGATGAAGCACAGGTTGGTAACAAATGTGTCAAGCCCCAAACTCGAAGAACGCGACTAGTGCTCAACCGAGAGAACCCAGACGAGCAAGCCTGTTAGATTACCTTCTACCCAAACTCATCTATGAATAAAGAGGAGATATACTCCATTACTCAATCTCTGAAAAGATTCTATTAACAACTTCCTTTTCATTCCCATTAATAGCTTCATTCATAATTTCCAAAATATTATGAGTTTTATAGAATTAATGGAAAAAAAAAACATGATTGCCAAATACCAATATTTCTAGTTCAATCCCCAACATCAACCACAAACCCACAACTTGTCTACGAAGCCTCTAAGTACAATAGAAGAGTAATAGGGAAATGCCGGCAACAAGGCCCCGACTATACCTCAAAACACAATGCATGGGAAACAAAAGATACATGACCCCGAAATGAAGGGGGCTCACCAAGTCAGCTGAAGAAAGTGTACCGCTATCACAGATCAATGTCTCCTGTTATGGAACCACTTGTATCTATTAAAGATGCAAAGCCCCCGGCAAAGGGGACGCTAGTACTGTCGAATAGTACTAGTATGTAAAGCTAAAAGTCCTCTCTCAAAATAAAATGACCATATAAGAAAATACAACCCATAAAAATAGCTAGTCACAATCAACAATATCCAAATGTCCAGTTAAAACATAATAATTTTCAAAATACGAACTTCATATACAGTTTTGATTGGGAGATCATTAGCACCGATATACCACCATCTTTGTTTGAACGGTGTCCGATCACCCTCGATCGGCTAGGCCATCTCCCCACGAACAATGTGGTTTGACGAGTGATGCGAAAGAAAGTTGTTACCAAGGGTAGTACCACTATGTGCGCAACATGGTGTCGGATCTCCACCCGATCAGCTAGTGGTTAACTTTTCCAATCCACAATTGTTACCAGTTTCATCCCAATTAAGGGGAATACTATCACAATCCACCCCTACACTGGCATGTGTAGTTTCAGGTGTGGGCCTTATGACCCACCCTTCCTCGGTTTTGCTAATGATGCTCCCAAAAATATTTTTTGATCTGATTTGCACACAAAGGTAACATAAATACAATTGTACTCACCTCAACATCTTTCACATTATATTAATTCTTATTAGTATTTCCAGTCACTCACAACGACAATATTTCCTTGGCTCATTTGGCCATTCACAAGATTCTTTATTCCTGGCACGGTGGCCGTATTTCATATTCCACACTCTCACCTCTTTCAATTTCAAAGATAACTATCAAATATCAATATATAGAATATTTCAGCAATCATATACCTCAAATTTATTAGTAATGGAAACTTTAAACACAAAAGGTTTCTTCCCAAATAATGGGGCATACCTATCAGCAATGCAAGCGCAAATCAAATCATAAGCAATCAATACACCATTTATTCTTGCAATATACTTTCCCAGAAATGACAATGTACAATTTCAACACTTGAGTATGTAAGAGCTTGAATCACAGTGGATATATTTGTAAAGTGAAGCATTAGTTAAACCAGCCACTTATGTGCATGAATTGAGTACAAAAGCTTTTAGGCAATTCTATTTTCATAATAATTTTTAAGCAATTGAGTCGAGGCTCATTTCATAATCCTTATCACATATTCTCATTTCATTGGCACCACTAGCCATAACTATAACTTAAATTCTTGGCCCGTTTTCCACACTCTATTTCTTCAACTCACTTATTTCATTTTCAAGAATCTTTAAAGATTATCAACAACATGACACTTCCAATCAAGACTTTAGGTACAAGTATAAGCAATTATGAGTCTTAAGCATATCGAGCTTTTCTCACCCAATTGGTATACTAGTTTTCATTTAAAATACGACTCAAAGCCGCAACATTTTCATACGCAAACCATACTTTGAACAACTATATTTCGACATAAGGCCCATTCGGAATAAAGAATTTTATAGGGAATAACCCGGAATATAGAAGTTAGGAATCTTGAGCCAATCATACTTGATCTTACAGAAACATTACGGAACTCGACTCTAAGAGATAAAGTTTGGCCAACATACCTGAATTGAGCTTCCCTACACTCTAAAATATTTCGGAATTCTTAGCAACTTCAATCTATTTTAGAAATATAACTAGTTGAACAAAAATTAGGAAGATTATCATGGTTCTAGCTCATTTGAGCATTTTATCAAATACTAGGTGTGCATTAAGGTTTCAAGGTACTTTTTGTGAAAGATTCCATCATTCCCCAACCCATTTTCTACCATCTTAAGCTCACAATCTTCCCACATACTTCAAGAATACATGCATGCAATAGAACAACCCCCACACCCAATAATTATCTCTCTAATTATCCGATTTTTTGTAAATTTTCTAAATTGAGAATTAGGACATAGATTTTTACCTTTAGGATGAAGACTCCCTTGTTAATCCTCAATGATTGAGTAAGCATTGATGGGTACTAGGTTGAAGGTCACTCCCCCACTCTAAGAACTCTCTCTCACTTTAAAATATCAGATATGAGCTCAAAATGGGCTATGGCATATGTTTAAACGAAGAAGGGTCGGGTTTAGAAACCCAAAAATGAATCCCCGAAACAGGGTATGCAGTCGCATATGCGACCGCAGAATGGATATGTGGTCCGCATATCGACCGCATAATCTGGTGCCAAAGACTGGAAAAATCTGCCTGGGTCTGCGGTCGCTATGCGGCCCGCAGACCAGTTCTCCGGTCACATAATGCACCGCAGAACCTCCCTCCGAAAACTCTCAAAGCTGATTGTGCGACAAGAATTCGGCCCGCAAAATGGTTATGTGGTCGCATAATGGGCCGCAAAAATGACATAAAAGATTACCAGAAAATTTCCTCACTCTGCGACCATTCTGCAGTCCGCATAGTGATTCTGCGGATACATAATAGACCGCAGAGATGCTTAATTTTGCCCAACATTTTCCTTCAACCCCCCAGTGCACTGTTCAATCCAAAAAGTCCGAACCGCGACGAGCAAGCTCTCCGCAAAGAATTTCTACTATTATTAACCCCTATGCCTGCCCCGGCATCATGGGACCCCGATTTTTAGGAAAATCTTCATGGGGCCTTACATTCTCACCCACTTAAGATCATTCGTCCTCGAATGGTGGTAAAGGTTCACTATTAACATAGTATGCACTCAATATTCATACCACACACTATCAGCCCCAAATTTCACTAACTCCCTAAATTCCAAAAAAATCAATTCGCCAGTGTTTCCCCTATAACTAGGCCTATCACCTGTGAGAGTAACACCAAAACAACACCACATCCACTACTTGACAAAGCATCACCATGTATATCAACATCACTAACCTCATCATTACAGACATTATATTATCAAGAGTGTTATCTGGACATGAGCTGCACACATTTAAATCATAACACCTACGAAGTACCTTTCAATTCACAATCATTTGACTATACACTCAAGTGATAACAGTTTATTTCCATAACACTTTTGGCCCTCAAGGTGGCCTCCTCGACTTACATATTTTGCCATAACACATTAACAGAGGAAATCTCAACTCCTGGACTTTTCTAACAAGGATAGCAAATAGTTGCTCCTCATAATCCAATTACCCATTAACTTCACCTTCTTAGACATAGACACATGAAACACCGGGTACATGGAGAACAATAATAGGAAAACATCATACTCATAGTTTGGCCTATTTACTTCAAGATTTCATAAGGCCTAATGTGACTACACATACTTTACCTTTATTAACAATTCGCATAGCATCCTCATGGAGAAAATATTGAGGATAACCCGTTCACTCTCTTCAAGTCTAAATCTCTACGCCGAATACTGAAATTAAACCCTTGGCTCCAACAATTAGTCTAAGATGCGCTAGCATGAATATGACCATATAATTTTCTATCCAATATATTTGATCACGGGATGATGCTTCTTCTTTGACATGTTTGAACTTTCAACCCCCTATAGGTTACTATAAATATGAACAACGAGGTTCAAGATTGGCTAGAATTATTCAAGAATCCATCAATGTACTGAGCAGACATTTCAAAAGGTTATATCCTAAGAGACATGAAGGTTACTACCAATAGTGTTGGCATGGTTAATCATTGTGATGACATTATTGATTCAACGAATGAGGCATAGAGTTGCCTAGTAGGCATTGATAATGTAGGGACC